>JAPYZO010005462.1:0-10207 GCA_030522905.1 Torymus flavipes | reverse complement strand
ATATATGAGTGGCACAAATACGCAAATTTAAGATTACGACTGATGCGCGCGCTCTTCCCGCGAAATCCCTCACACTGATGGCTGAAAGTACGAGGCACGTGTGTATAAGCACAGCGCGGAGGAGAGCCGTGCGCGATAAGGCGCAATCGTTCGGTGCGATAGCGACGAGCCGCGCGCGTTATAAACTTTGACACACTACTGCCGGGAAGACTGCTGACGCATATTAGCTCTCTATGTGTGAGACGCACGCCGCGTGTGTTGTTATAATTTTCGGCTTGATAAGGGAGTAGGTAGGACAGTATAATACACAGACTTATCAAGCCGAGAGCGCGCGGACTATTTTGGTCAATTTACGAATCTTTCCACATGACGGTGCATTAGCGAAGGTTCAAAGTAGAACGGATGAGTGGTACATTTCGTGGGTGTATACGTATATATATATATAAGTTGTTGGAATGGATATGCGCGCGTGTGCATTATCGCAATGCGTCGGTGCAGCAGCGAACAATGGAGAAGAATGGCAGAAGTGATTAATCGGTGATTCGCCAAACCTCTCTTCACTACACTTTTGTCTCAAACAATCGACTTACTCGAAACGGTATACAACAAAGCACTTTGTTGCTCCGCGGTCGCGCAAGTATATATAAAAATAGTGGAGAGAGCGCCCCGCGCTGACAAAGAACTGCAGCGAGAGAAAAGAGTCTCTTGCGCTCTTCCAACTTATTCGGAACCTCCCCTATATATATGTACGCGCGTTCAAAACAGCGCTGCTGCGGTATAGCAACCTCGCGAAAACTCTCTCTCTCGCCGGACGTAATTCATCTAAGGATATATCTCTATATAGAGAAAATCCATATAACGCGCGGGCGAGAAACGAGGGAAGATAGACAAAAAGCGCTGGCCTCGTTAGGTGTGCGAGCCAAAGGAATCTCTCTCTCTCTCTCGCAAGCCGCGTGCGGAAAAGGTCGCGGCTTTGACCCGTTTCGTTCTCCCTCTTTCTCATACTCCCTCTTATCGAACGCAAGCGCGCGAAAATGTTTCTTGGCAACCGCACGAGAGGAGGAAAATACTCATGCGTCGACGAGATATACGTAGAGAGAGAGAGGGACGAGCACGCGCGTATACACACTTATATATACATAGACGCGGGCTTCCGGTACATAGCAGAGTTTGCGCAAAAGCTAGCCACGTGACAGGGTCCCCGCGTGTCGGAAAAATTTTCGCGCGTCGTGATAACGAGGTGGAAAACGCGCGTCGCCACGCGATCGTCTACAATGTATATAATCTGCGGGTGTGTAGAATGCAAGCGTTGTGTATAGTCGCTGTTATTCTCGCGTCGAGGGGCATTTAAAGATCTTGTTTTGCCGATCCGTCTGCTTAGCCAGCAGCAGTAGCAGCACTAGTGCACGCGGTGCCGAGTAATGAGCCGTATTTAGTCTCGGGAGTGCAGAGACGGGATTTTTTCTCGGAGCCGCGCGGCAACGTGTGTGCAGCAGCCGCAAATTAGTCTCTTATCGCGGCCGAGTATAATGAGCGGGAGAGAGTGAGAAGCGAGGATATTGCGCGCGAGCATGCGCTTTCGTAATTTCTGCCGCTGCTGCTGCTGCTGCTGCTGCTTTAATTGCGAATCGGTTGTTCGCGAGCGTTATCGTCCGGGGAATCTGTGTCGCGCGCGCGAGGAGGAATCGATAGTCATGCGGTATAGTATTCGAGTCGACGCCGACGCGTGTCCGTTTTGGACCTTGAAATTCGGAAAATCTGTCTGGGTAGTAAAACTTTTATACGATATGTGTATTGAATGTAATTTATGGCTATATAAATTTTCAAAGTTAAATTATATAAATAACATGAGGTTATTATTATTATTGTCATGATGCTTATTATCATTCCTTGAATGTGAATGAAATGGCATATGACTTTTTGTTGATTATCTTATCTGCTTGCTGAATTTTCATATTATATTATATAATATATGTGTGTGTCGATAAACAAATCAAAAGTATTAATCACCTTTATCATTGGGTATACTTTTATCTTTTTACTTCAGTGTAAATATCTAAATTTATAAGTATGATTGTACTAATATGTTTATAAATATTATCTATCCTTCAATCAAGACACATACACACGCAGGCGCCCACACACACACACACACCAAATTATATCTATATATTTTTTCTAATTAATACTTTTAATCTGATATTACTTTCAACCCGAAAAAAATATTTCAAATAACCCTGCTTCAAATCATATATGTATTATAAGAGGCTTTTATATAATATCTCATTCGAATATTATCTTCTTATACGGTAATCTCAATAAACGCATTTGGATTGATCCTCGTCCAACCGTAACCGTGCATGCAGGCACCACACACCCCCGACAAAACAATTAATTTCTCTGAGCCTTAAATCCATAACGCATCGTCTCTCGCGCGCACTCATCAGGTAACACGCGCGCGTGCCCGCACGAGCCAATCGCGTCCAGCCGAGCACACGCGAATAACAAATATAATAACGAGAGACGCAGACAGAAAAGTCTCGCAGTAGGCGACACGCGCCCGTACCTCTATAATATGTCACAAAGGCGACGCACATATACAATGAGACGAAGGTGGCAAGGGAGAGCGACACGCGCCGTTATTAAACGTGGACCGAAAAGATATCGGGCTTGCGACACCTATGTCAAAAGGTCGCGTGTGTGCTGCTGCAGCTGATCCCCCCTGTGTGTCGCGAATCGGTTTTCCCGGTTAATCGCCCGCGGTGAATCGCTCGCGCGCGTCAGGGTGTAAATCTCCCTCTCCCCTGTAGGTTGGACGCATGGGGGTAGATGGATGACGAGCGTCGCAGGGGTGCCCATATATACGGGTGTGCGCATGAGGTGTGCTGCTGATCAGTGCAGGAGATGTGTCGAAAGGGAGAGGGAGAGTTTTTTTTGCTGTAAGGTGAGGTTTGGTGTCGGGTTTGATTTATGATTATTGACGCTACATGGTAATACACGGTTTCGTGAAAAAATCAAAATGGAGCTTTTTTTGTTTAATTAGGTAAAAAGAAATTTCTTCTGTAATAGTTTATGTTTTGAGCTTACTCGTGCGAATTTTCGAGAACGTACGTATACATGTGTTCTCTCGTTCCGACCCAAGTACGCCGAATTTCGAAACTAACTTTTAGCATAAATTTACACCGCGCTGCACATCCGTATGAAGTTAAAGTTATACTTTAGTTGACTAGTTCAAGCACACTTTTTTCAACGTCATCGGAAAAGTTCTATACTATTCGTGGTATATCCTCTTTTTATCTATACTCTTGTCGTGCGTTACACTAGATTACGATATTACTTGTCATCGCAAAAGCAAAGATTGATGAGAAAACTGCGCTCTTCTGAATCAGATGAAAAACATTCGTTGTATTTTTCTTCTATATAGGCCTGATAAATCTATTATACCTGCGCGCCTTTATCTGTACACCGAGGTATTGTTCGAGGCCGGGTCTGAGTCATTACCGATACACTGAATAAATCATGTATTTGCCATTGTGCTATATAACGCCGGGCATAACAACTTAATTTTTGGATATCATTATACGTCGCAGGGGCATTACTCAGATTTTTACAAAGGAATACGTAATATATTTATTATTTGAGAAAACGCGGAGTGGGATGAAGTAAGCGAGTTTGCGCCATCGCGCGTCCCCCACTTGAGATGAGTCAGACTCGTCGAGAGAGTGACTCCACACGAATTCGCGAGAGAAATTATTTCCCGGCGAAAACATTTTGTACTTTATGGCCCTTTTTTCTATTTATTGGATATATAGGTAGGGTATGTCGAAGGACAACCTAAATGTATTCATGTATACGGAACGATGACTAATATGAATTTTTGTTCACTTTGACAACGCTATACCTATATAAAATATACATTAATGATTTATTTATATTTCATCTCCTGTAATTCTACAAAGTGCGCAGATAATTAATTACTGTATAAAGAAACCGCGACGACGTCAAACAGTTAACATTACTCAAAACTTAATATGACTCGCGAATATATAACTTTCAGAATATTAAACTTAATATTAGAATTTCATTAATTCCTCATAGTATATAAGTACATATAATTGCGATTTTAGTATTTGAACATCTGCGAAAGTTGAGATTTATAATCTTGAAACTTTTCATCCGGTGTGGCGGCGGCGAGGTTCTGTTCGTCGCAGCGAGAATCAAAAGCGGGTTTACCCCTTATGGCTTCTTCGCATCTATTAAACATGTATATTCAAACTAAAATCTTAATTACAAATTTTCCGCGCCCATAAAATATGTACAAACTTGAAAACTTATAGCTTGTATGTCAAAGAGCAAGGTAAACAGCACTACTCTTAATTTGCCTTTCGGCAAAGCTGTTTTTTGTCCCTATATAATAAATATTTGAAAAAGATATCCACGCACAAAACAAATATTCCCGCCAAAGCATCATCTCAAATTACAAAAGCCTACTATTCTACTACTGCGCTGAAAAACATCCTCCGCATTTCCGTATATAAACTAGCACGCGCACGCCGTCACGCCGCGCTTGCTATATAGATGAGTCGCCTCGTTCTCTCGCGTTGACGAAAAAAAAGCAGCCCAACGTCAAAATCAACGCTCTTGCTAGCTCGTGCGCTTTTTCCAGTCGATTACGGCTGGAGAAAGCAGCGACGAGGCCGAAAAGCAGCGTGTGCGCACGCACAATGGAAAGAAGAATGCGACTCGAGATGGTGACACGCGCGTCCTCTCTCTGGATCAGCGGGTTACACGGACGTGATGGGGGCGAAGCATCTCGCCTCCCCCCTAGGGGCTGGCGCGCGTTGTGCGCATGCACGAGGGGTGGCGACGATAGCGCGATGAGATGATGCCTTAGAAGCCTGCCTCTCTCTCTGTATATATTCGATATAAACGAGGCTTTAGTGATTTCCTAATTTATGGCGCATACTTTCTGCTATATATATGTACGCGTGCGGCGGTTAAGTTGGCGTTGATGGTCGACGACGTGTTAGGAGTGTTTAGTCGAAGGAGGATGTATAGGTGGCTCTCTTTTTTTCTCTCTCGTCTCGATATACGGGTGATTCGTGCGAGGCGTGAGAAAGCAGTGACGTAGAGTCGCTGGAATGAATTAGGAGTCTCGTTTTGCCGAATGATCGCTCTCAATGGGGAACCCCCCGTGACTATTTCTATAAATGAATCATAGTTATAGTCATAAAAATCTAATAATAATTTGTGAGATGTATCGATATAAGATTATTATATTAGTTTTACACCTTAACGTTGGAGAAATATGAATTAAACGATATATTTAAAGTTTCTTATGAAGGTAGAAAAATTTTAATTTTGTATTTAACGGGCGACTTATCGAATTATCTACAACCAGCGTCGTAATAAGGTAAAAAATTAGTTTGCAGGAAGGACTTATTCTCAGTTCTTTAAAGTTTTAAAACTCTTGTAGTAAGCTTATGAGGAGAGCTATGAGAACTTTTTAAAACGGGTATAATCCTTGATAAAAACTTTATACACACTTGTAACTATATACGAATTTAATTTTAAAAGTTTTCTGCGCTTGAGAATAATAAAAAATTTGTATTTTAAATCAAAGGAACTACAAAATGAAAGAAATATTTACAATAAAAAAAGGCGTTCATAAATAATTGTATATCTCTGTAATTAATTTAGAATGTTCTGAAAAAAACCTTGATTATTACAATATACATCCATATCCTTACTTTTATTCAACGTACATATATCTTTTGTTATTTCCCGCATTTCCCCCTATTACAAACCCTACGCATACGACGACAAACAAAACTAACGAATCCATTCTCTGGCACGTGTCTGTATTACAGGGTGCAGCGAGGACGAGGCAGGTGCCGACGCGGAAGTGGGCGGCTGCGCGGACAATGGCGGCAAAGGCGGCAGCGAGGGCGGCGCGGAAGGAGGCACTACTACCACCACTACTAGCAACTCCGCCACTCCCGCCAGCGACGACAAGCAGTCGGGTAGCTGTCCGCACTGCGGCCTCGTCTGCCGGAACTCGCGCATACTCCAGCTCCACCTCGAGGACCAGCACAAGGCGCTCGCTAATACCCCAGCTGCTGCCACGCCGGCCTATGCCGCTGTCGACAAGCACGATCTACAGGCCCAGTTCTCACAAGTTGTAAGGGCATTATATTATGTACACACGCCTATACGAAGGAGTATACTTTCTTTCCTTGCTGTATAGTGGTGGGGAGGACGTTTACGAGCGGCGCTTGTGTGTGTATACCTGCGCGCGTGGCTCGTATTATTGTACCTGCCGGTGATGGGCCGGTTTTTCTTTTATTGCGGGGTCGCTGGGATTATTGTGTGTAGGGTCTTGGAGGCGAGAGGTATAGCTACTGGCGTGAAGATGAATGAGAGGTTTATGGTGGTACCTGCTGTGATTATGGGTTCGGTTACTTTGTAATGGGTAGCTGTAAACGGATTTTAAAATTGTAACGATTAATGGAACGTATATAGTGGAAATTAATTTATTGGACTATTTAAGCTCATTAATTAATGTTTTATTTAATTAATTTTTCTGAAATGACTGCTAATATCAGGCAAATATGATGTTTTATTAATAATTTTATTCTTTCACTCGGGAAAGTTTTTATACTTTTATATTACTCACAAAATTAAAATTCTGTTTACTACCCATACGGATCTTAAAATAATTCTCGAGATTTAAAAATAACGATGACTCATCCATTACTTTTCCGCGAGCGCAAACGAATTAAAAAAGAGGGACGCGGCAAAGTTTTCCGCGCGAGTCGTTAAAAAAAATGGCGAAACTACATTGTTGCGTCCGGCGCGGAACTTCCCTCATTAAAAAGTGTGCATCGGACAATAACTCTCATCTCCTGTTCGCAGTCGTGCAAGGTGTGCAGCAAGACTTTCGCGAACGTGTACAGATTGCAGCGACACATGATCAGCCACGACGAGAGCGCGGTACTTCGCAAATTCAAGTGCCCCCACTGCGACAAGGCCTTCAAATTCAAACATCATCTCAAGGTACGTTCTTCACCCGATATATAGATTAATCGATTGCCCGCGTCAATCATTATAATGTTGCCTCCAACTTGCTTATATTACCGTTATCGACAGTGTGTATATATGGTATGCACGTGTTGATGAGCTTTTACTGTTATATATATGCGTTCGATCAAAATAAGAAAAGTTATAAATACGCGGAGCTTTTCCTGTTGTGTACGTATATTAATTTTTATTTCGATGATGACGGAAATTCTTAAAATTAAGAAACATCTTATTTTTTACATAAGAAAATGCAGAATATTGACGTCGTTTATTGCTTTGTAATGTAACTCACATTTTTAACTTTTTTTACTACTTTTTTATAAACTAATCTTCATCTCTAAAATACAAAATCGTTGTATTTTAAAGATTTTTGTGAAGACATTTCGAAATCTTGTTTAAAACTGTTATAATATTCCTTTAAATGTATTTTACGCATATAATTACAGAGAACAGTAAACACTTCATTTCCCCCCAAAACAAACTTCAAAGGCCTGTATGCTGGAGCGCGACGACGTCAACATTTCATAGCCCTTTAAACATTAAAACAAACTAAACTTTCATATATACAATGACGCTTTTCTACCCGCGTAACAACTTCTCAGCATACGCACGAAATGTCTCTCCTTGTTTGCCTCCCGCATGGCAGGCGTCTGTCATGCGCGAGCTCTCTCTCTCTCTCGCACCGGCAATTAAGGCTTCTCGGTAGCGTTAATTGAAAAAGGGCGAAGCGAGTATGTGTGTATGCATGTGTGTGAGAAAGAAACCAAATGGAGAAAGTTCTCTCTCTCTCTCCCATTGCGACACTGAGGAATGCGTTCAATTTGCAGGAGCACTTGAGAATACACAGCGGGGAGAAGCCCTTCCAATGCAACAACTGCGGCAAGCGGTTCTCGCACTCGGGCTCCTACTCGTCACATATGACGTCGAAGAAGTGCCTCGTGGTCAATCTCAAAAAGTCGCGGCAGGGCTCAATCAACGCCGACAGGACCAACGCGAACAACAAAAAGTCACAGCAACAGCAACAGCAGCAACGGCAACAACAACAGCAGCAACAACAACCGCAGCAGCAAGAACAGCCAGCGCTACCAGTGAGACAAGACGTCGATTTGCTGGCCGCGAACAATAATACCTTTCTACCGATCCTGCCTAAACTGTCGCCCTCGGATTACCGAGATATACAGCGCGAAGCAGCAGGTATACATAACAAATGATTTGCTAATATAATTTTAATGATTTCTATAACGACGAAATCTAAAAAGAATACGTTCAATAAACCAACATTATGACATTCCAGGTCTCTACGACATGCCAACCCTACTACCTCACATGATGGGCTTCAACAACTTCTTCATGCAGTCGTCCCTCGGCAAGATCCTCATGAACCAGCTGCACGCCAAGCAGCAGCAAGAACAGCAGCAGTCTCAACTCAACAATCACCGTAATAATCACAACCATCACCATCACCATCATCAGCACCATCTTAGCCATCGGCTAGACGAGACGGGTAGCGACGCGCAATACGACGCGCTGAGCCAGCAGAGCGAGGCGGCGCTTAGCCCCTCGACGACGGCACCCGACTCTGAAGGTACGACCACCGAGGGTACCGAGGGTGGCAAGGAATCGCCGGCGCCACCACCACCACCAGCTCTACTTCCGTTCCATCACGAGTCGCAGGGCTTGGACGCGGTCAGGCGGCTGCTCGAGACGGTCAATACGTCGGTGACGAAACAGCTGCTGGAGGCCAACGTGAGGAAGCTCGCGTCCTCGCCATCTATGGTCATCAAGCGTGAGGCTGACGAGGATTACCAGGTATTGATTGATTTTAATGAGAAGAGAAGAATTTTATTGACCAAATGTATGATTGAAACTAAATTTTAATATAAATTTCAGGATCAAGATAGCGAGATGTCGAGCGAGATGGCTACTTATCACCCAGCCGACTGGTCAGCCACGGATCAGTGCGACTCGCAGAGCGAGGGTCTCGCTGCCAAGCTCGAGGAGGTTCACCATAAGAACGGTCCGCCAATGTCGTCGCCAGGCAACCGCCACAGCCTCAAGCGAAAGGCTGAGAACGGACTGTCGGCGCACACTTCCGAGGCCGACAGCGAGGACGACGACGACATGATGCGCCAAACGCAGACGGATAGTGCAGTGAACGGCAGTGGCGGTACTGGTCGGCGTGTCAGGGCGAGGTCGCTCATCGACGATACACAGCTCGCCGTCCTCAAGAGCTACTACGCCATTAATCCGCGACCCAAGAAGGAGGAGATCAACTTTATCGCCAACTACATCAAGTTCCCCACGCGTGTCGTCCAGGTTAGCTTGTCCTTCCATATATGGAAATATATCCTTCCTTTCTTTTTTTTTGTGGTTGAATGATGTCTAATTTTCGTTTGGAACTTTTAGGTATGGTTTCAAAATTCGCGAGCGAGAGACCGACGTGAGGCCAAGATACCGGCTTTAGTGCCGCTCTCGAGTCTGAACAACCACGCGTTTAACGACCAGCCGCTCGACTTGTCGAAGAAGGATGTCATCAAGAAGGAGCCACTGATAAAGGACCTGAGTGACGCCTCGAGCAGAAATACCATTTCGCCCTGCGGTCCCAAGGAGGACGCTCTCGTGCCAAAGCTTGTAAAGGAGGAGTCCGAGGACATAGAGGAGTCGCCTTTGGTCATCGACGAGGAGACGACTGATTCGGCAGAAGTGAAGCAGCCGGCTGTGCCTACTGAGGCTCTTCAGCAGGCACTACTGAGCGAAGTCATAAGCAGTACTGCGGTGACGACCGGGAAAATGCGCGATTTAAGCCTGATGGTAAGCATTCACAGAGAGTTTATGATGCCGTTTTAATTTTGTTGCTGTATGATGGGAACGAATTTAACAAAATTAAATGTTTTTTTTTCTTGCCCTATAGAAAACGGTGGTGAAAACCGAAAATGACGTTGAGACGAGGGTAACGGCAGATCCTGTACCCCAGACAGAGACGGAGCAAGATGGTGTGTACTTCTGCAACCAGTGCGACAAGACGTTCTCAAAGCACAGTTCCCTTTCGAGACACAAATATGAACATTCCGGTAAGTTTTATCTATGTAATGAAACATAAAATTTCCCTATTTAAATCAAATACTAG
>JAPYZO010005461.1:3145-35696 GCA_030522905.1 Torymus flavipes | reverse complement strand
AATTATAATTTTTTACTCAATTTTTACAGTGAAAGAAATGAATAATAACACGTTTAAACTGCATTTTAAAAAGGTAGAACGCAAGTAGAATTACGCAAATAAAGTTACAATCAAATACTCGTTATATAAGAGACGTTTAGTTTATCTACAGCAGAAGTTCTTTTTCCATCGTATACTTCTCATTAGTAAATACATTAACGCTTTATGACCTTCCATTGTTCACCTAACTTGTTTTTCTTATTTTGTCATTTATTTTTTAATATTCAATTTAATAATTTCATCTTTTGGTTTAATTTGTAATATTATATGATTAATTTCTCTGACATATTTCGAAATACTGTTTAAAAAATATTTTTTTTTTGTTTTTAATATTTCCTAAATAATTGTTTACTTACAATTATCTCTTTCAATAAATTATTTTATTTAAATTAACGCTACCTCGTCAGCTCGTCAGATTGTAACTTATTCAAGCGTGAAGCGATTATAGATACTACCTTGGACGCTCGTCGAATGACATATTTTAAGAATGAAACGTCAGCTTTTCTCAAATTGAAGTTTCCTTTTCAAACGAAAAACAATAATATCTAATATTTTATTTTATAATTCTTATCACGACCTGATAGCAACGAATAACTAATTATCGATAATTTTAAAAATGTTTTCCAATAAATAAACCGTGTCTTTTACACAGTTGTCTCAAATAATTTAAAACAACACTTGCACATTGCAAATTAAATAAATTATATTTTAACATTTATTTTTAGTAATTATACGTATTATTGCAGAAAATTTGTGTTTCTTTTTAATTTAAATTTTAATCACATCAATCATATGGCACCGTGTATATTTAGTGACACAATCGAACAAACTCTAACCTTCAAAGTAAATGTTTAAAGCAAAAGCCACAACACCAACAGTCACACAGCCTCTCGTTACGCTAAACTTCATATTTACATGTTAATGCGTGTCCCGCACTCGACACGAAAAAAGGACAAAGGAGCCTATATTATATGTATACGTGTGCGAGGCACCGTTCCGGCTCAGTGATACGCCAAGTCCCCTTTAGCCCCTGTCACGTGATTTAAATGCCACGGCGTCATATAGTATATACACACAGCGGTCGCCGGGGTATCGGCAGGGCCCCTCTTATCAATTACTTTGCTCGCGCTGATATACACACACGCGGCACAGGCGCGCAAAAGAAAGAGAGGGAGAGAGAGAGAGCACCTAAGTCAACGAATATGCCAGGCATGCGCATTAGTCCCGTATATTACGGCTAAGCGGGCAATTTTTTCAGATAAGCGTGAAATATTGTCTTTTATTATTTTGTAATACCCGGTTCTTGTGTTTATATTTGATAAAAATTATAAATTGTGTATAGTGAAAAGATTATTAATACACAAGTTTGATATAATATTTAAATTCAATAATAAAATTCACGAAGAAAAGTTGTTATTTTTTTGTCCTGATAGGAATACATTCGAAAGCATGTCGTAGCGGAAAATTAACAAGAAGAAAAAGTCTCACAAAAACGCTATGCGATTGAACGCGTAACTGTACTTTGAATGACATTGTTTCCCATCCGACCTAATACTGCTTGTTAAAACGCAATCCAACCTCCTTGTTTTTTCGAGTGAAAAAATAAACTGAATAATACACACAGAAAACATTTTAATTGTTATTTATCTTCTGAAATACCATTCAGCTGTGTTTACAACGAAGAAGCGCCAGTAAATCAGAGTATAATTTCTGTTTAAATTTGAATTTCTCCACTTTCGAATATAATTCAGTAGGATTATCTAGACATTAAAGCTAGTAATTCACTGCATCAAAAGCGTTATAAAATACGTTCTAATGAATTCACTGCCTCAGAGAAATTCGATAGCGCTCGCGCGCGCGGTCGTAAAAAGGAAAACTATACATAGGCACTAAAACCAATGGCGAAAAAAATCTAGTAGAACAATGTTGACTGTAATAAATTTTCGGCAACAACGAAACCGAAGACGCGCGCTCACCTCTGGCACGTTGAGAGAAAATTTTATTACCCCATAGACGCCTTTTTTCTGTTTTCGTGGCCGCGCGACCCTAGGATCACAATTTTTCTACCTGTTATAGTCTCATTCACTCTCTCTCAGGTATAGGTGTACCCACACATCTCTGAACGCGAAGACTTTACCGTGAATTCCAGCTGGCGACGAGGACGACGACGACATCGACGATGACTAGACGAGAAAGAGAAAGATGGAGAGGGACAGAGAGAGAGTGTTATAAAGTTCCGCCTCGACTCAGCCCGAGATGCTAAATTTTGCATTAATTCCCACTTGCCATTCCTTCTCCTCTCGCGCGTAATTCCTATCGTAATTCCGCATGAAGTTTCAATGAGGGAACAAGATTTTCCGTTTTGAATCATTAATTCCCGAGCGCTTTTACACTCTCACACACCTTCGTTCGTGTACGCAGAGGCAATTTGCTCGCAATAACGAACGCTTTAATGCCAAGGAGATACTGTACATAAATCAGCGCCAGCGAGAGTAAGTATATAACAAATATCGCTTTTGGCGCTATATTTTTCGGCAGAAAGATTTCTGACTTACCGACGTTGGTATTTAACGTTTGTTGAAACGACTTTTCCTTTTCAAAAGAAAATAATTCATGTTTATATAATATCTCTTGAATTTGAATTAAGATACTTTAATTGCCTTATACTGTTTCCCTTTATTTAAACATTTTTGATAAAAAGAAGACAATTATTTCACTTCTTTGAAGTTTAATCATTCTGTACAAATTTCTTGATAAATTAAGTACAAATTCCACGGAAGTATTGAGTATCGTTAATAGTCTATTGATTTTCTGTATAAGATAAGAAAGGCAAAGTCACGAAGCATTACAATAGCGATTGCGATTACTGATTCCGTATATTTATCTTTAAACGCTGAAGTCGATTACTTTTTTTTCTCTTTGCACAATTATTAAACACTATTAATTACATTATTGAAACAACGTTGAATATAATACACGCCTTACAAGCTTCGGAGCAAACGGCACCGCCGTCGCCACACCGAATCGATAAATCAGGCGAAATGGATTCCCAACAGATTTATAAATAATCTTATCAACTATGCAACTCGTTCGTCGAATAATTTATTATAACATAATTTTAAAATCTCTCTCGCGCGCGAAGTCTTTTCTTAGCCTTCAGCTTATTCCCCATTCGCGATCAATCTTGCCGAGTTTCCCCTGTTTTTCCGCGTCTTCCCCCCCCCCCCCCCCCCCCCCCGCCCCTCCTTCTTCTTATACCTTCCGAGTCACGGCTTGTATACTTTTCTCCCTCGTTCCTGTGCGCGCGCTTTGTATCTCTCTTCCTTCTCTCTCTCTCTCCTGCTTCTCCGCATACCGACGCGCGAAGGGAAACGAAATCAATTGAATGAAAAAAACATTGTTACGTTGCTATTCGTCAGTACGATTGCTGTTATATATAATGTAGATAATTCGTTAAATTAATGATAATCATAATCGAGCGAATATGAAAAATGAATGACATTTTATTTTACTTTCAAATTATATCGAGAAATTCATTATTTTCAATGTTGCTGATTTATTAAATCCCTGAATATCGATTGCACTTTTTATAAATAAGAAATATCGTTATATTACTGTAAATTGAATAATTAAAAGAATTAATTAATAAGCAAATATTATTTTGTCATTATTACTTTAAAATAATAATTGTTAAATATTCAGTTCATTACATTACGCTTGAATGCGAACAACGACGAAGTTATCGAAATTTGAATGACCGGAATGAACTAAACAATATCCGTCGTCAACTCATCTCCCTCCCTTCCCCGCTTCGTCCCTCTCCTACTGCGCCCACATCTCTTTCCCTCTCCATCAGCTCCCTTCCGAAACCCAAACTTCTTCCCTCCCTTCTCCCTTGCCCGGACCAACCGAGCGAGCCTCTCTCTCTCTCTCTTCCTATTCGGACTACTCGAATATCATCGTCGTCGTCGCCGTCACTGTCGACCTCGCTCTGTTGGACACATGCGCGACAGAGAATTCCGAAAAATTTTGTGGGTGACGCCTAATCTTTTGGCGCGATTTTTTCCCTATACACCACCGACTTTTCTCCTCTTTCTCTCTCTCTCTTCTTTCCTTCTTTCACTCACGAGCGAACTTCGACGGGTCGATTTGCCGCCGTCACGGCGCGCGCGGCGCTTTTCATGAATTTTAATAGAGGGAATTTGTAATGCGTTGTGATATAATAATTTATATCGGGAGAAAAAAGTGGGGAGGGCTGTGTCGCTTTATGAGTTCAGCTCGCGATGGATTTAAGTGTATAAACGTTAAACAGGCAGGTGTTTTGTAAAATTGAATTAAAAAAATAAGAAATAAATATGTTATATATTAATGTTGTAATGTATAACCACAGTATGAAGCATAATTTATGGTTCGAGAAATTATATGTGTGGAAAAACAAATACGAATGAAACTAATAATTTACTTTTTTTAATCTATGCACACTGCTTAAGTTTGACCTTGTTTTTATCTGTGCTCCGTAATCGTATATAAAATTTAATATGTATTTGGTTTCGGGAAAAAAAGAAACTAAATTACGTACATTTACTTAAATAATACGGATTTATTCACACATATTTTTCTTTGTATAGTAAAACCGATATTATAATAAAATATTTATAAGTATACAAACCAAACGAATAAAGAATAATGAATAATAGATTATCGGCCTTCCTCTTGATTTTATACTCTTAATGATAAATTATAACATTTGAAGTAATAATCTTGCGAGTACTCTAAATCTTTGTTGAAACGTTGTATTTATCATAAACGTTTATCAAATTCTCTTATCTTTTTACTTGATATTCTTGTAGCACTTCAATTTTCAAATTCACAGATGCAGAGAGAATTATTTCATACACATCGTTCACTATAAAAAACTTGCTCGCTGGAATAAATTAAATTCAAATAGAGCGTATATAGAGTATTAACGAAAATAGTAAAGGTAATAAAGAAATGAAATCGCATGACATAGAAGAAGTGGAATGCATAATGAACGAACGGAGAGAAAATGTTTTATTCACGGTATACTTTGAATTGCGTAAATTAAAAATTTTATAAGAGATCAGAGCGTTGCTCTGATTTCAAGCGGAATTTGCAGAATATTACAGTTTCAGCATTATTAACGTTGAATTTCGCAACTACCGTTTCAGCGGTTTTGTTCCTCTTCTAAGAATGTTTAATGAAAACTTTATCAGTAAAAATATTCATAATAGAGTATACTTAAAGCTTTTTTAACAAATAATTTAGTTTTCTTTTTATTTCTGAATTTGTATGATGAAAGCCAAATAATAGTTGACTAAATTAAAAATATAGTGGTACACATAAAAACAACCCAGTTCGGAATTCATTTTTGTCTCGACAGTTATGCATAGCATGCATATGTAGATTTTATCAGTCTTTCTTTAAAAAAGATAATGGAATGGAGCACATTGACGATATTACATCTCTAAGAACTTATCTACGGTAGTTATCGTCATTATCATTTAAATTCAATTTATGCTTAATGTATAAATCCCGCTGAACAAACCTATGGTTATACGGTGACACAAATATTTTTGTATAAATAAAAATAAGGTAATAAAATTACATCATAGATATAATAAAAGTGTCTAGATATTTTTTACATTAAATAAAAACTGCCTCTTTAGCGATATGGTAACAAGATTATATGGTAACAAGATTATTTTCGAATTAATTGAGATAAAAAAATTAATTGCACGACGCAAAACTATACAGTCAGAAGCGAAAATTACACCTCGACAAATGCATACGCGACGATAACGACACAATTGGCGTATCATCAAGATAAAAATGCAGACAGCCTGCAATAACACACGTCGTTAACAGGCTCGGCATGAAAGAAAAAAAAAGAATGATACGTATTTCATATAAATTAAGTAGTAGCCGGCCGTATCAGGTTATCAAACTCCCTCCTCTTTCGTTTTATATACATCATCTCCTCTTCTTCTTCTCCTCCCTCCACCACTACACTGCTTCTCTCGCGTCCAATATAAAATAAAGAGAGACTCGTTGGCTTAGCTATACAGTGTGCGTGCGAAAGTTCGCGGATCGATCGTTGGCGGCGTGCGTGCGCGCCTTATAACCTCCGAAATCTTGCGCACGCTAAGTTGCGCCGCTGATTACAGGGCGCTGGAGGGTATACACACCGAAAATAGACGGCTAATTCCAGGGTAATACTGCGAGCGATACGCGAGAGAGGAGGGCTTTGCTGGTTGATCTCGTTTATTGAAATTTTTCATTTGGAAAGCCGTTGTATCCTAGTTTTGCGTTCCGGTTGCCGTTGATTCGTGTCGAATTCAGGATTTGCGCAGCCGAGATGACTCGAAGCATAATTGATAACATAATGGAATGGTCTATAGTGCTGTTTATGACGCATTTAGTACGGCTATATCAAGCTATCTGTCAATTTACACTAGCTTAATAGCAATGCATTAAGATATAATTTATCTATCAATACAATATTATATTATACTATAGATTATAAATTTACACAAATAATAATCATATTAAGGTCAAATATTGAAAGGTCGAGAAAAACATTTTCATTTTAATTATAATAACTTACGTTTCGTAGAGAAAATCAATACAATCTTTACAAAAAAAGAGCAGATGTTTAATAAAATGCCGTTCATGCAAAATGATTTATAGTCGCGTATTTCAGTAAATTCTTTTGTAAATATAATTTTAGTGAAATTAATTAATTTTCTCAGAACCGATATTCTACAAAATGGACGCATATTTTGTATATTTGAAATTAATTTTAATTTAAAGTCGATTGAAGGCTTCAAAACGATTCTTTTGTATACAAAAACTTCCATCACAGTTTAAAGTTGACTCATAACTTAAGAGAGCCAAACCCCTTCTTTCTACTTTACCATTTGTCTCTTGCGACATTGAAATAAAATCTAAAAATAATACCGAGCATCAAATACCCGAATCGCCAAAAGGATTGCACGTCAGGAACTCAGGCGAATATTCCAGTCATGACGAGGAGAGAGAGCGAGATAGAGGTCAGGCGTGCTCTTCGTGGAACACGGATAAATAGAAAAACGTTAATAAGGCGGCCCGACTGACCAGGTAGATATCGTGTATTATACGCGGCGGACGAATCGCACCTTTGTGCTTTGGCGTCCCTCCCTCTCTCTCTTTTTCGTCTGTTGCTCAAAGACTTTTCACGGCACCGAAAATGAGTCAGAGAAATCGCCTCCTATTTTTTTTCTCTCTCTCCACTCCTACCACGTCCACGACAGCTGCATTTCGAAGGCCCCAGTGCGCCCCGCGTAACGGATACACGCGCGTCATGACGGCTATGAATCAAATGTAGCTTTAATTTTTACTTTGTGTAAGAGTTTTATTCGAGTTGAAACTGTTATTCTATATCGTGTTGTATTTTCAACGAATTTTGAAGATTCGCAATTTCTTTTATTTATTTTTCAAATATTCGAAAATTTTATTCGGGAATATATTCGAAGAAGCATAAAAGTATTAAATAAATTTGTAAAATTTTATTTTAAAATGAAATATGAATTTTTTCTCCCAGCGTGTTATTTGAAGTTCAATATTAGAGGAAAATGTTTTCTCCGCGAGCGAATTTCTATTCATGAGAATTCATTTTGAATATTAACTAGAGTTTGAGTTTCATAAAAGGATAATCGCGGGAAATGCTCTACCGGAATATTTTGATAAAAAGAAATTGCGAACTAAAAAAAAATATGCTCGAAAATATTGAAAACTTTCATACTACCCTTGCAAATTTAATAACTTAAATTTTTTTAAAATAGATGTCAAATATAACTTTTCCGACGAATGTTTGTCTGCAGAATTTTGCTGAGAGAACACTTATTATTCCGAGTTCGTCAGATCTAATTTTGTATCCGTTTGGAGACTCGAAACGCAGGAATTTTGTACGTTATTCTATTTATATAGCTAATGATGTCTCTTTGCTTCTCAGATAAGATAATCTTACGAGAGTGCAAATGTATAATCATTTGATAAGACGTTCATTCTGAAACATAATCGTTATCAGTTTATTCAACGTAAATAATCATCATTAGGTAAAATAGACAAATAATCATTTCACTATTTCTTTATTAGTATAAAAGCGAAACATTTTAATAATATTTAATTTGTTATTCTACACATCATACTAATGTTTTTGCATAAGACGATAAAAATTTCAACAAAAAACTTTTAACAAAAACTCTTTTAAGACGATCAGTTTTCGACTAAAAATAAATAAATATATAAATAAAGAAAAAAATAATTATTTTTTAAAAGTAAACTTTTGGACGTGTATCAGTAATGAAAATTAATCGTAAAAAGTGAACCCGATAAAGTGATTATTTATAATCTTTATAATACATAAGATGTAAAACATGAGTAATAATATACTAAGTAAATGTTTAATGATCTTCTGAAAATTATCAGTATAATATAATTTCAAATATTATTAAAATTTACATAAAATCATTTTAATTTAATGATAAAAACCATGTGCAGTATCCACTGCGTAAAGAAAAACATTTCGTAATGCCCTAAGTTAATTAAATTTTTTTACAAATTAGATTAATGCAAAATGGTTGATGGAAGCACCTCCTTGCAAACAATAAATTACGATTAATAAGGGAACAAGAGGCGCAGAAAGAGAGAGAGAGGGGAGAAAAGAGCGCGAGGCGACTAAAAAACATCAGCAGCCCATATACCTACCGCGAAAAAAGTCGAGCGCAACCCATAATTCCGCGGTACGAAACCGTCCCGTGTATATATTTCGAAACCATTATCTCGAAGTATAAGTTCACCGTGCTAGCTCGCAGAGAGCGAGAAAGAGAAAGAGAGGAAGAGAAAGACAGAATGAGAAAGAGAAAAAGGAAAACGGCTTCTTTAATCATAATTTATCGTTATTAAGGCAATAAAAAGGTAATTGACGAGTGGGCTTAATAGAGGAAAAACTTTTTTACACTCGCTCGTTAATTTAGTACTGCACGATATATATGTATGTACCGCGTGTAGCGGGCGTTGTAACCTCGTCGATTAAAATGCGTAAGGTGCGCGATGAGTCGGGAAGAAAAAGACAGAGATAGAGAGAGTCGTGTGGAGGGGGCGCGAGAAGAGAGACGACGAAGAGCATCTGGTCCCCGATTTTTGGATGACCCTGAACGAGCGAGAGGCAAAAAACGGGAGTATAAAGGTTATGACAGAGCCTCTTCCAACTTTTAAAAGTCGGTTTTCACTTTCTAAAGGAGCTATTAGCCAGACGGTTTTGTTACGTGGAAGAGCGAACGCGAACAGCACTTTTGGTCTGTATTTCGAAATTAAAATTCCCTTTGTATCAAAAATTAGAATTACTTGAAAAATAAAATATTTTTCCTATTTCTACTTATCTCAGTTATCTCTCTATAATCTCGTCCATTTGTATTCTCGGCCTGACAACTTGACGCGAAACGTTAAAAATTTACATTTCAATTCTGTTTCTCACCTGCGCCGCCGCCGTCGCCTGATGTCTATTAGCATTTTTTTCTCCAACTTTCAGACATACTTATGGACTATATGGTTACTCGTTTGTTCTTATATACTTCTCGTAATTGCAATCCTACACTCGAGAGCAGATGTTCGTGGAGTAAAGATTTCAAGGAGGATATGCATATGCAGCGTCTACTCGCGCCTGACTTTATTCATAAACATATATAAGCCGCAAAAAAGAGAGAGAAGCCAAAGAGCGAAAGAGAAAGGAAGAGGAGAGAGTGAACGAGCGGGTCAAGATAAAAAGATATCAAGAGGCGAGAGAGACCAGGCGAGCCAAAAGAGAAGGAGAGAGAGAGGGGAAAAAGAAAGGTTTAAGCGCCGAATGGACAACGTAGTAAATAGAGCGATACCGCGCGCTCGCCCAACCGGCGGATTTAGTGATAAATTCGGCTATTTCTTCCGACGATTTTTCAAGGGATTTCTCTTAAGAATAAACGATCAATTTTTCCCTCGCGGAGATACGATTTGACCCTAAGGAGAGCTCGGATAAAGTGAATTATGACGTTTTTTTCTTCTTCGTCGGCTCGCCACTTATATCAACCGAGATATTATACCATTTGGAAATTATTCTGCACAGCTTCTTTCTTTTTACTTGCGCCAAAGCGCACTGCAAAAGAAAAGTTTACGTAATGTTTATAAGCGCATAATGGAGATAACGAGCCTCTTCGTGTATACGTTTAGAATCGTTTACGAGTTGTTTTATTTGCACCCGTAATCCTTCCTCAAACATATCTGAATCTTTCTATGTAGGAAAAGGCGCATGAATAATAAAAACGAAATTGCTACTTCTGCAAACGACGACAGATAAATTGTTGCCACTCGAACAACGTGCTAATTAACTTTTCGACTTTTACAGGTGAAATCAATTAGCCGACTCCGGTGGCCGTATAACTACGACGCGACGTCGCGGCGCACTGCTGTATACGCGTAAATCACCGAGGGGGATGTATGTACAGCGCCGCGCAATCACCGAATCCGTAATCGCCTGCTGATAATACAAATAAGTATATACGACGTTTGCAGAAGCAACGAGGGGGGGAAAAAAGGAGGCCGCTGGCAGGAAAAAAAAACTCGCCGCGGCAATTAAGCAAATATAAACCGCGATCGAAAAAGCCAAGTCGAGGAAAAAAAAGGGGGGAAGAAGAAGAAGCTCTATACGTGTAGCAGATGGAGTGAAAAAGGCAAAACTGTATAGTCTGTGCGCATGTGCAAAAGGGTATAACATAAGCGTGAGGGCACAAAAAAGCGGCGCCTTAACGAGCCCGTCTCGCTCGATTCGGAATTGCCATTTTCGGAAACTGTTTTATCGATCCCGCGCGAGGCTCACGATCGTGTTTACATCGTTAGATTCTCGAGCTACTTTTGTCTTCTTGCTTCGTCGCTTCTTCAGCGGCGTGCGGCTTTCTTTTTTTTCCTGGCGCGCGGGACTCGCGCCGGGAATTAATTAACGGAGCCGCGCGCTAAGTGAGATTTATTTCATAATTTCGCGCGGGCGCGGCTGATTTATCATTGTTGTTCGCGTCTATAGGAGGGGAGCGTTTTGGTTTGTCGTCTGTTATTGAGCTATGGAAACACGGCATTCTTCAATTTTCGCGAAAGTTAAAAATGTGGTTTTCCGCGAGGGAAAATAAAGCGTCGTTGCACTTTCTAGTCTTTTTTTTCTTGTATCTTATGGTTAAACAGCGCGTTATAAAACTACGTTTTGAGAGCATTGCAATAAAAGTTAGTGTACCATTGAAAAGTAAAAATTTTGAAACAGATCGTACTTCCGAGATTAACCAATTAAAATTACGTGAGGATTACTCATGAAATAAAGTAAAACGAAACAGTGACAATTTATTTCAGGATGACTTGTATTTTTCCGGTGTGCTATATATGTATAAGCGTAATGGATTATTTGCTCTTACGAATCTTCGTCTTTTATGCGTAGAACAACGTAGACGTAAAAATTAATAACTCGTGTCGTCCAGAGCACTGATTTCATATTCCATTAAAAAACGATGATAAAATCTCGTTTGAATTTACAACCTATTTCATCCGGTTTTAAATTACTTGTGTATACGTATATTAAATACGTCAAGACATTGAGTATATATGACACTTTTAAAAATTGTTTCTAGAATTTTCAGCCTACGCTAATTAATTATTTTTTCGCGCGTTAAAAGGCATATCCTATAATTATAAATTTGTAATAAAAATATTACTATGAAACTTACGTGACTACAATAGAATATACTAGGTCAGCAACGTGATCGCTCTTTCAACTCACCTGTAACCAAAAAAGAAAAGAACAATTAGATACACATATCGAACCCATACGCCAAAGGAATTCCACTTCACCAATCAAACCGTTTTTTCCCACGCGGCAATATCAACTCTAAAAAAAATTTAATCAAATCCCCGCTTTCTTAATTTGCCAAATAAAAGTTAAAGAGAGACTGCAAACATTATTTCAGCCGCAGCGTGTATATCTCTGGGTCTTATATCTATACACACGTGTCCACGAAGAAAATGGCTCTATTTCGCAATACATGTCTCTGAACGCAGCGCAACGGCGACAAATTGCGAAATCTCATCCGTTCGGAATCCGATCGCTCGCGCCGCGTATTACACGCGTCTAACGACGAGCGATTGTTGTGAATTCACACCACGACCGAGCGCACGTGTTCTCGTGTATACATATATATACGCGCGTCATGTAAAAGCGGCGAGGAGAGACGCGCGGCGCGATAAAAAGTAAAAGTGTATCTGTCGGCGGAGGCGAATTATATTGGCTCGGAGAGTGGGGATGTATGTATACAAGACGAGAGGCGCTGGGAAACAACACGGGAGTTATCTAGCGGAGGATAGTTTTTGCGAGCCGCGAAATCGCCGATCGATTAATCGCTCGGAAAAGTGGGATTGTAAAAGCGGATTTACGCGGTGATTGGTCGTTGATTTGCCGCTAGGCGCGATAAGTGGGTCTATATAGTTATTGAGTTGAAGATTGAAGGAAAAACTCGTTGGTTGGTTTACAAATATACATTCTCAGGGTTGTAATTTATAAATGATCTTGTGTATGTGCATTCATAATTATATTAATAAAATTTTAGAAAAATGTATACCTGAAAGGTTATTTTCACATTAATTTCTGAAATACGAAACTTAAATAGAAACTGTAAACGAGTTTTCGAAGAAAAAATGCATTTTTATCGCACAAACTTTTAACTTTATAATTTGACGATTTAACGAACGTGATATATTTCGACTCTTCGAAACTACGTAGAAGTTTTAAAAGTTTTAAATTCGTAATTAGGTACATGGATAAAAGTTGATTTTCTAATTTGATATCCACAATGAAATTTATTAAATCAGGTCAAGCCTTCCTATTATGTTCAACATTGTTACGGGATAATTGAATTTTATTAAACTTTTTCTTAGTTGGAAAGGATATTTTTAAAGGTTCAAAAATATACCATTTATGCCGATCCAGTTTTCTTTTAATTTTGTAAACTTGTATCGAATTTTATACGTAAAATCAATACTTTCACCTTTCGGTACAAACTCAAATAAATCAATAAAGAAATGTACACATTTATATCGAACATTAAACAAGTTGCAAGTCGAGTTAGTTGAAACACTTTTATATATACGTCAGAGATAAGTAAGTTTACGTTTAAACGATTGCAAGAAATAAACTTGAAACTATATTTTATTTCTATCTATGTTATAAAATTGACTGATTAAATAACGCTCATGCAAAATAAAGAACTTGATTCACTTGCATTCTCAACAAATTACATCACTTACTCCTCTCTTTAAGTCTGCTCTCGGACTTTCATCTACCTACATTTTACATCATAAACCCGTCAATAACAAGCCCCCTACACAATCTCCCATTGAGCCGCACAATAACACAACTCATACGATTATAATCCAATATACGAAGCGAAAATACGTCCGTCATCATCATCGGCATCATTATCATAACTAGAAAAATTAACTCTTACAATACCTATACATATAACCCACGCGCATCCATATACATACATACATCTGTGGCTAGCTTTCCACTCGCGCTGATTGACTTCGCGGCTACAAAAGTGAAAAACGAAGAGAGAGGAGGAGCGGAAAAAACAGGGTCAGAGCGGTATAATCATCATCCCTCCGGCCACTGCGCGATAAATCGCCCGCAACTCGCGCATAAACGATTTAGCATAATGCGAGAGGGGAAGAGAGGAACGAGCAAGAGGGAGGGAAGGAGAGCGAGAGAGAGGAGGATAAAGCATCTGGTGGTGCCGGCGCTGTCGCTGCGGTTAGTCATCCATTACCGGACGGTTATACGGCCCGAGTTACACTTGTATATATTGATGTAATCGCGATATCTGCACGCGCCCAGGCACCTCGCTATAGCAATATATATATGCGCAGTCATTTAAGAAAAGCCGCATAGATACGGCACGAGGATGAGGGAGAGTGTCTGTGTATATATAAGGCCGCTCGTTAGCGGTAGCATATTTTGGAATGGCTATATGCTACGGTTATATGGACAAAAATGAGAAACTAATAAAGATTAATTCAACGTCATCGATCTATTGAGAGTGGGCAATTTTCGAAAAGAGAAAAATTCTTTTCGCGTTTGATGAGAATGTTGACGAATAGAGCGATAAATCGCGAACTGCGATTTATCAGGCGAGCAAGTATTGGAAAAGTCGAAAACTGATGTAACGTACTTTTGTGAAGGAGAAAGAAGAAAACTTATACTTTCATTTGATTAAAAATTTCACTTGACTACGATAAACTCGAGAAAATCTCTTTCATACATAGCGCTGTGACATAAAATGTTTGTAAATATTCTATGTAATATAAGCGTCGGAAATATTTCAACAAAGAAACGATGAAACGAGCTCTTCTCTACTCCATTCGGAGCTATCCCACGCTTCTTCTCAGCCGTTTTACCATAAATAATTCTTGGCTAAAGCATTTTCAAACTGTCGTTTCGGTTTAATATTTATCTATACTCGTATATTTTACAAGTGGTAAAATACAACAGCGACACCGTCAGCTGCGCACAATGCATTTCACATCGTCCTCCTGCAATTTGAAAGATCTATCCGTTCCGCTGACCAACGTGACCCCAGTTTCTCTGCTCCACGAGTAACCGCAGAGACATGGACGCGCGCGTGCGCTACAGCTCTCGCACACACCACGCGCGACGAGATTCTCTCTCTCTCAAATCGCATTCGAAGCGGTCGAGAGAGATAATTCTGGCTTTCCACGGGCTTAAAGCGGCTATTTTCAATTTCCAATTATGGACTTTCTTCTCTGTCTCTCTTGAAAGGAGAGTAAACGGTATTTAACGCGGAATAGAGTTTCACGTTATATAAATTCTTGGAGCATTGTTACTCGATCGGAACTATGTTTAGCTAAGATTTTATTGAAAAAAGTAATATGATAACGTATTATTAGAGGTTTGAATTTCTAAATTAATACAAGTTTCGGAGCGTTGCTCCAAAATTTCATTGAAACTGAACTTTGCAGTTTACATAACTTTCTAAATTGATAAATTATTTCGAAATAGGTCAAAGGCACAAATTTCAATTTACATGCAACTGTTTTAGTTATATATTAATAACAACTTCTGTAATCATGTTACTAAACAAATTAAAAAAGTTTATTTTTAGTTAATTAAATGTTACAGTATAATGAAAAAACTTATTTTATTGGCCGTAGAGTAGAATTCATAATAATCGATAAGAAAAACGTTTAATTGGAATTCCTAACTTATATAAATGAAAGCCTTGAAATAGACAGTTAATTAATTAGAATTTAAATCGTCACGTGTTATTAATACAATTATATTCTATATTATCCAACGTCCTTATAAAAGACAGTATTTTTAATTCCACGCTTAGTATTTAATGACATTATTTTTTTTACTCTTTTTCCTGCTTTATAATAGAATTTGTAATATAAGGAAACGAACAGAAAAAAATGCTTCGTAAAAAGTTTTCGTATGAATTTGTAATGTAATAACAGCTAATGATACACTGCTTTTAGCGATAACATATAACTTTATGGCGAAGTGAGCGAAATTATAGGCTATAAGTTTCTACTTTCGACATCATTTATATGAATTATCTATAAATTAAACGCAAAGAAAATATTACTCTGCTTTTACTCCTTTATCTACCGCATCTTCGTTGGACAGATATGCAAAATAATTTTGTTTATAAATCCTTACAAAAATGTTTATGACTATGTAATTTAACGATGTCGCTAAAGATTGATATTATTCAGACCGGGGATGATATCAGCCTGACTTTATAGTGTACCATAAATTAAATAACTAACAAAATACAGTAGTAGCAACCTTCATTTTCATCATAGATAAAAATTTATTGCATTTGTTCTCTTATGGAATTATATGTCAACTACTAGGCAAGTAATAGAGACACGAATACGCCAAATTAAAGTAATTCCAGCTGAAACCTTTTTACTCTAACAAAAAGAAATAGTGAGCGCAAATTGATAGTCATCGCGAAAAACCAATTTCGCGAACAGCGCATTACAGCCTCACAGATACGTTCTCTCTCGCACACGCGAATTCCCCCAACAAAGCGGCAGCATCCACCGAATGCATTTTGACGTTTTATCAATAAAATTCCTCTCCTAGGATATTTACGTCGCGCACGAAATTTTTCCGGCGGGTCTCTTCTTTTTTTCTCTATCCCTTTCTCTCCTCTCGATTTTCTACAGTCAGCCGCACATTGACACCGATATTTTCATTCCCTCGGCTCGTCGCGCGTAGCGATCCCGTTCATTTTTCTCTCTCTCTCTTTCGTTCTCTACCTCTCTGTGTGCCTCTCTCTCTCGCTCCTTTTTGCGGTCGTCCCCGTGAGTTCGCTCGCTCGCCCGTCTGTTCGTTCGTTCGTTCGCCTTCCCCGCCATACACTCGCCAAAAAAAGTTTTTATAACGCGCGACGGGAAAGTTTGCCTTTGCGCTCGGTGCTCCTAAGGTTCTTCGCGAAACTTGGTTCACTGTGTGCTCTGTTTTATTATTTTGCATAATGTCTGTTTAAACTGTATATATTTGATTGATGAATTATTTATTTAAATATTAATTAAGCTAATTAGGTAAAAGTAAGATTTTATGTGGGGGCAATCATTAAAATGTAAATATCAACGTTTAAGTTAATTGCCCATTTCATTTATCTATTAATTGTATATTTCACTTTTATCGAGTCTTTGGAGTACAAATTTCAGTAAACAAATATATTTGATTCTAATGTGGCAAGAAATAGATTAATCTATTACTTTATTATTCAATATTTAAAAAAATATAGTAATGATGCCTTAATTAACTCTCAGACATATTAAAATTTTTTTTATCTGTTTTTTTGTTACCATTGACAAAAATCAATGCATTTACAATCAGTTCTATCGACAAAAGTCGGGATTAAATTTCCATTTATAAATTTTAAAAATGTTAAAAAGAATCTGCATAAACTGCAAAAAAGCATCACTACGGTGCGCGCGTTCGCAATTGATTTCATAACTTTCCTTGCTTGCGTTTGCTTGCTTGTCTCCCCTCTCCACCCCTCTCTCATGGAATCGCGGTCAGGGAAACTTTCTCGGTCGACTGTACGAGGCGCGCGACTAATTTTGCCGATTAGAATTTTAGCATGGGAGCGCGCGCGTACAGTCGGCCGAAAAAGTTTGCCCCGCTCCTTTCTCGAAACGTCGGCATGAGGCCTCTGGCGTTTTTACATATTTCAGTTTTCATCGCGAATGGACGGAATCCGAGTCCGCGTGCACGTATAGATCTCTCCGAGCGGCGAGACGACGAGCCATCGGACGGAGCATCGAATACCGAAAATTCTTGCTCGATTAGATGGTTTCGGGTGTTTCAGGAATTCGATCGTTTTTAGGCGAATCTCCTACTACATGCGGATATTATATACAACGGAACCTAAATTCTAGCCCTGCAATCTAAAAATGCTATTACAAACACACGTTTTTTGCTCAATCCCATTTTCTTTTTTCCATCTGTGTCTTAATAATACATATGTACATTACTATTCTATCTTCTAGTTTTACGAGTCTAAAAGAGTAGAAATGCAAATAGAATTTACAATTCTTTAATCTGGATAAAATTTACATTCAATTATAGCTGCTCTTACATTACTGCATACTATCAGTGAAAGCATTGTAATACACGATTCCGAATGAAATTGGCAATACCGCAATCGATTTTCTCGTATAAATAAAATCCATTATAATAACCCGATAAGGATTTTATAAATTTATCTACCAACTCGAGTCCCTTGGACGCTAGTAATCATGTAAAAAAATACGAGGCACTTTCTCGAAAGTCCGAGGCAAAATAACAATTCTTCCAATTTTTCCATTTCAAAGTAAAAGGAAAACCGTATTTGAGAGAGAGAGAGAGCATTTTTACATTTCATCCGCAGAGCTCCAATATTTCCACTCGAAAAATCAAGAGAGCACGGAGGGCAGCACGCGATTCTTTAGCATCTCTTCGCTTGCTGAAATTCTTGGAAATGAAAATGTTAAAAAAAGCTACGTAATATTCCTAGTCATTAAAATTTTTCATCTCGAAAGCCAAGATGATGATAAGAAGCATTGCAAAAGAACCATACCTAGATATATATATTAATTGTAAAACGCACCTTTCGCGAAGGATAATCTCGTAACAACGGCAATCATATATTTTTGCAAGCAAATTAGTTTAATGCCAGTGGAAATAATGCTTGCAAAGATATATACTGTAACAACGTTTTTGCGCTCGACTACGTAATTTTTTTCTTGTTGATGCAAATGCAACGATTGATAAAAATGGTAATTCGCTTTGAATGATAATAAGCAAACCAAATAACCTTTCTCCTTCGCGCATTAAAAAAAAAAAAAAAAAAAAAAAAAAACAAAAACAAAATTTGATGCACCGCGGCGAAAAGACCCAATTACCGCACAAAGCCCGCGAAGAAGAAGGGATGGAGAGAGGAAAAAAAAGACAGCGCGAGTTTACACTCGCTCTCCGATCCATTCATTAAAAAGGCAAAAACAAACGCGACTAAGTACGCATAAGCACTACACGCTATAGGCGTCGTAAACACAAACAATGCCCGCTATTTATCACTTATTATCGCTCGGCTACACGCATGCGCGCTCGCGCTCCACAGCTCGCCACCCACACACCCGCGCTCATTATTACACTTTCTCTCCCACCTCTCTCTCTCCTTCTCTCCCCTCCCTCTCGAAACTACTGTGCGGTAGTGGTGGTACAGTCCTCCGGAATGACACTTGTTTTCCGAGCTTAGCCATCTCTCTCTCCTCCCCTCTCGCGATGCAATTTAGTCCGAAGAACGAAGAGGAGGGAAGGGAGAAGCTGCAAAAGTAAATTCCATTAAACGGGAGGAGGGGGGACGAGAGCGCTGGGCACACTTTCGTTTAATGCTGAGAGAGAGACCGTTTGGTCGAAAGGGAGAAAAGGAGCTGGCGAGTAGGGAATTTAGATTAACGACATTAATAATCACCGACGAATGAGATACGGGCGAGTGTCTTCGTTAGGGAATTTAGTTCGGGCCTTTCAGCTAAAACTTCGCTAAATTTTTTCGATGATAACATTTTTAAACGTCTTTTATTTCGTCAATTAGTGTATATAGTTTATTAGATTCTTATATTTCAACGTAAAAAAGATAAAACGTTTATTGAGTAGGGGATTGTATATTATATGCCTATTTTTAACTGGAAAATTTGCAGTGCTGGTGCACGCACTCAAAAGAAACGAGAACTTGAATAAACCACTGATTTATGAACAAACTCATGAATAATGCAAATCGCGTTATTTCGAATAATACTTTGTATTAGATTTATGTAAATTTTACGGGTAAACTGCCTTTTCGAACCGCAATATCCTTATTTAAGCATGGCAAAAAGGAGAAAAGTATTAATGTTGTATTCGCCATTCATGAAATTTGACTTATGTAAATTATTATACTGAAACGTTTGCTTTCATATCCGGAAAAATACATTAAATACCGAAGATGTAAAATTTAAATTATTATCGTTCATTATTGATTTTTATTACAATAAAAAAATGATTAATATTAATTTTGGAGCTTATTGGCGCAGCATTGCTCGGTTAATTCACATCTCCGCGCGAAGGATGCATTTAAAATAATAGAACGTACGCGTGTAGTATTATGCGGGCGCGCGCGCGCACGTGAGTGTACATGGCTGGGTGTGGCTTCGATAGAGCCGCCGCTCTCGGCGTATACATGCTTTTTAAGTCGGAGAGGGCTTATTCTATTTGATTATGTAAAATCCTGTTTACTCGGAGAATTTCGCCGAGTGCGTATACCTATAACTCGCGCATGATTGAAACAGGGTTTTGCAGAGGTCGGAAATGAGGTATAATTTTCGCTTTTGGAAACGAAATTTTTGGCTAAACAGAGATCAAAGCGCGTTATTAAGTGCGGCTGTAATTTTCGAGAATAATGTGTGTATTCACCACGCGTAAGGAGAAATTTTTCATTTACTGGATTTTATCCAGTTTGTATTGAATTAAAAATTTTCAATGTGTTATCCGAGCAAATAATGTTTCTTTTAGTCAGTGTAAAAATGCTTTTAAAAACGCTGAATTTCTTTCAATAGATAACAATTATCACGGCAATTCATTTTTTGTTCTCTTTCATCTCGAAATTGCTTAAAATTCCGAATAAAATTCGCCTATCGAAACGAGGAGTGAGGGAGAGAGAAAAGGGGAAAATAGTTGCCGGCCAGTCGGCCCGATACCGTAAATGCGTTTTAAGAATTGCCGTCGATGGAGAGGGAGAGAAAAGAGAAAAAGGCGAGAAACTCTGAGCCGATAACAATTCGTCGATCGTATTCGGCTAACACACACACGTACACAGTTAGTTGAGTGTCGCTCGAAATGTGCGGAGAACACGCAACTCCGGGGCACATAACGAATAAGAGCCGCTCGACGACTCGATAAATGGACTCAGAGTCAGCGCCGCTCTCGATCTTTAAATAGTATTTAGATTGGATATTGGAGATTTCTTTCGAGGACGATTGTTTCTTTTTTTTCGTATAAGAAGGATATTAATGCGATTTGTGAAATGACAGGGTACTATGATATAGAAAAACTTGTAAAAACAGGAAATCGTTAGTATTCTTTAATATTGAAATCAATATTCGTGTTAATTTACTCAAAGATAGATTCTCATGATACATAACTTTTTTTCCTAGTTAATTTGAAGATTATATTTATCCACAATATGGAGAACAGAAAAGCAAAATAAATGTTAAAAAATTGATTACCCTAAATTATTCCAACTCGGAGAATGACTAAATTACAAGTCGATAATAATTAAAAACGCCTTAGCATGTTTCTATTTGACGTCGACGTCGCTACCAAACATTTCACTTTAATTCTAGCCTCATTAAAATACAGACAAGTATATATATCTCATCACAGTAGAAGAGGCCTGCAAAGTAGCGCCGGCCTTTTTACGCACTTCCACGCGCTCAGTCTGCACTTACACACGTAAAGGCTCTCTCGCTATGTAAATTATTAGATAAACCGAAGGAAAGAAAAAGTCGGTTATGCATCGTGTCCGTGCGAATGGGCGTTCGCACCTGCACTAGTGCGCGTGTATGTGTATATATACGTGTATTGCACGTGCGCGTAGAGACAGGCACACCGAAAGAATAAAAATACTTATAAGCAACGGCGTGAAATCGTGCGGGTGAGCAAATGCTTGTTTTACGCTCGGATGAACTTATGAATAGCGGCGCTTGTTTAATATTTTTGACCAGTCGGAAGTAGGAAGAAGAAGCCACTTTTTTTGCCGACGAAATTGACTTTTCGACTTGCGTCCGTGTGTATACGGAATTTCTCTTATACGCGCGCATTACAGGTCCTCCTTTTTTCCGTTGGCTTTTGATACCGCGCGTTCGGCATTTAAAGAGACTCATTTGAATAATAAGCGAATGCTCTCTGAGATAAGGGATACAGAATTGTCCGTGGAAAGAATTAAATAAACAACTTTTTAATTTGACTTACAAATACTTTCGAATAGTATGTATAGTTGGATTTCAATTTTTTTTCTTTTATATACACATATAGTATTATTGTTTGATTATTCGCACTGATTGTCATTTGTATAATGGTATTGTGCAAGGTTTCTGTTTTCGTAAATAATTAACTGTGAAATAACGTGAAACCAGCTCATTGTTCTAGCACTGTTTTTTCTCGGATAACAAATTTGAAAATAATAGTTACAATCAATTGTGAGAAGCCATTAAGAGATATGTAATCATTTTGAACGCTATAATGATAAAAATGTGGATGACAGTATTTCAGATTCTTGGCACGTATACTAAAAAAATTGAGGTTACACGTTTTGAAATAAATCGCGTATCCTCATTTTAAAAGAGGAAAATATTAGTCCGTAAATTATCCGTCATTATTAATTGCGATGAAAATTTTAGATTTAATTTTTGTACGAAATTATTCCACGTTAATTATTTCATGGTAATAAATATTTTTGCTGTTGTAATTGTGTTACAAAAATTTAATTCACGTATATATATCAACAAGTTTAACTTTAATTACGCATTATATGTTTTATTCAGGCAAGGCATACATTATTTAGTTGTTATTTAATTTTTATCAATACCTTATGTAAATAAATTAAATTTTTTTATCGAGAAAACGATAGTACACGAGTTTTAAATGTAAACTTCGTATAAAATTACTGCGTGGCTTCGTTTTTGCATACATCATGGACAAAGATAAAAAAAAGTCTTCACCGAATTATATATAACAACAACGGGATATTAAAATGTATCACTCAATACATATCTATACACTATTGAATAGAGAGAACTATCATGATATTAGAAAACAGTTTGTGTTAAATTCTTATCATTATTGTGAATAAAACATTATATTTTGTATTAAATAAACATTTATTTTTATTCAAAAGGTTTCTCTCAAGGTGAAACCTGAAATAATATTACTTTTTGTGTCGCATAAAGTAAAATACAAGTATTTCTTACATAGGCTATTATCTTAATCTGCGGATTGCAAAACAAACTTTTGTGAAAAAAGTAAAAAAGTAAACGAGTTTCCAACTTGCCAGAGACTCAGCAGATAGAGAATGACGCGTTTAAGTAGTCTATAAGTAAATAATTACACAAATAATTAAAAAAATTGGTTTTTAGTAAAAATAGAAAAAAATGACAGTATGAAATATTATTTAAATATTGAATAATAAAATAAAAATACATATACTAATATTAATAAATCTTATCGAAATATTATTTTTAAGTCATTAATAAACGCTGCAAGAACATTCAAAGCCTATTAAAATAGAAATATTCTAAGGTTAGATAAAAACAAGTTTTAAAAGCATGAAACAACGTTTTCTTATACTTGCTTTAATATTCACAATCCTCATCATACTCTAAAACTGAAGTTACAAGAAAATCGATACAAAAAAAAAAACCCATACACATCTGTTAATTTTCCGAAAAACCCCGCAATTTCGCGTGTAAAAATTAAATTTACAGCCGGCGCATACAGTCGCATTAAAATAATCTGCAGAATGCAAAACAAACCGCGTGAAAAAGCAAAAGAAGCGCGCTATATACGCGCATCACAAAGAGCAGTGGAGAGGGAAGAGAGACCGAAGGAAGAAACGAGTTTTCAGCGCGCGAGTGCGAGCGAGAGACAGAAACTATTTTACCCACACACGAACTATGCCTGCACAGTCGCTCACACAGACACAAGCTCGGTCACGAGGAGAATCCGTGTGACGTGCCAGTGTGGGAGGAACGACTCGGCGAACGCGTGTTGGTGTGCGTGCATATAGCGTCGCCGCTTCTCTCTGTCTCTCTTTCTCGGCCGCATAGAGCACGTGCAACTTCCTGCACACCGGCTCGCTCACTCGCGTACTACGGAAAAGCCACGTGAACGTGTGCGCGATTCTGCCTCTGTGTCTGCGTGCAATCCGTGTGTTTGGACAAGTGTGTGTGTATGCGGTTTGTGTGCAGGTATACCTCGAGAGCGAGCCTTCGGCTTCAGATTATAATTACGGGCGCGCGCGCGCCATCGCCAGAGCGAGAGAGATAGAGATAGATAGGAGGAGGGGGAGAACAGAGAGAGATAGAAGTTGGTTTCCTTCTTTTGCCGAGAAATATTTTTACGTCCGTGAGAAGACTACGCTTTTATTTCTTTATAATATCTTTCTTTGTCTCGTTGTTTTTTCTCTTCTGGTCGATTCTACTCCGTCTTCCGGGCTGCTTTTGGGCTTTGGTTTTTCGCAGTTTATTATCATTGTGGGCGGTCTTTTTTTCCTATTTATAGGATTTTTGCGTGCGTCGACTAAAAGAGTTGTGTACAATGAGAGAAAGAGGAAGAGAATTAAGAAAAATAGAGGAAAAGCGGTGGCGATCACGTATACTTGAAATTCCCGAGCGATGAGCTGGCAGTAGTTGCATTTTTCTTTTATTATGAAATGAAATGCATTTTAGTGTAATAAGATGATTGTTGGTTTTGATTTTACTATATTTGATTTAGAAAATACAATTTCAGAGCTACTTTAATTTTTATTTTTGTCATTGATTGATTGATTTTTAATTTTTTAATTTATCTTTTAACATTTCAAAAATATTTTTTACCTTGCATTAATAATCGCCAGTATAATTTATGATAGTTACACATTGATAAAAAATGGGACTGAAACTTAAGAATTTCTTATTTATGAATTATTGATGAATTTCCTTTATTATAAAAATGATTTTTAATACTTGGAAGCGTTATTTCCAATTGGCTTATATCACCACGATTTTATTCAGTCATTAGTAAGGCTCATAAAAATTTATATTTTTATGAATAATGTGGTTTACTTTTAGACTTTAATTTGGTTGTATTTTTTGTCTTCTATTTATATAAGTGTTTTTAAAGCCGCTAAAAATTCATAAAATAAGAAACCGTACCTCTTATCTTCGCATAATTATTTTCATTTGATGATAAGAAGAAACTCAGATAACAGAAGAATCTTGTAATTTAAGTTTCTACATTTTATTTTACTTATGCATTTAAATGAGCTTATTTAATAATATTAAACAAAATTGTATCATTTTTTAATACACTCTAAAATATACTTTTATGAAAGTACAAATAACAGAAATATTACATAGTTTTGATAATCGTGTAATCAAATTGTAATTATATGATTGCAATGATAATAATCATCGATTTTCTTTATCGATGTAGAACTCACATTTGTCTGCATGTAAATAAAGACAGGTGCGGTATGCTAAATAAAGTGATAAAGATATAGACAAAAATGATTATAACATTATATTTACATACACATATAAACTGGAAAATTAACCAAAACTGCAAAATCATAATTTACAACAATTTTATCAAAATAAAAATTTTTTGTGTATTTTTCTGCGCTTTGTTCATTTATCTTCAAGTTAATTTTTTTATTTATTTATTTTTTTTATATCCGAATGCTATGTCTCAGTAATCTAATAACAATGATATTAACAGAATATTTCGATAAAAACTCTTAGAAAAACGTTGACATACCTGAACAAACTGGTGTATACGTTAAGTTTTAATTGGTTAAAAAAAGTTAAGTTTTAAATTTTTCGTTTAAATAAAGTGCCTGTAATATTCAATAAATAAAAATATTGTTTTCTACGTAAAACACTACAAGAAAAACATAAGGAAAAGTTCCATGCAAATAGATAATCCAAAATCATTTTCTAGCATTCATACATAATTTGAGAACACTTAAATGGTTTAAAATTACACAAAACATTTTTCAAGAATTTTTTGCTGACTTACGTAAGTCACCTGAAAACTTGAATACTAAAAAAATAAAACGCGGTGTAGCACTCAGAGATTAAATCGTATCAAAGTTATAAGGCAAGTTTAGTTTAAAACTTTAAAATTTCCTTATTAAAATATTTTCGTTTTTTACAACTACTACTACACATTTTTTCATCATTTTATATTAACATACTATAAACTTTTAATATTAGAATTATACGATCTTATAGATCTTTTTTAAAAAATTGAATAGTATGTCAGAGTGTTAATAAAGTATTATTTTTAATAATTACTTATTAAGATTTATACCTATATATATATTTGTGTAATATTTCTAATAAGTATTTTTAATCAGTAAATCAGTTTTAGTGCCGTAAATAATACAGCTGATTATTCTAAATGTTATATAACCATGAATAAATAAATATTATATTAGTCATAAATCTGATTCTTGCTTGTTAATAATAAGTAACGTATAATAATATCCAACAAATATTATGCGAAGCTAAGGCATAAAAGAAAAAAGAAGCATGACTTATATGCATAAAATTTTTGAGACCGACAAGAGCGCACACCCGAGACGAAATAAGATACAAGTAATCATTCGCATGAGTCATGTATATAGCTCTCGAGGAGCGCCCGCACGTTATTACAGCTCTCGCTACCGACGCGACTATCGATTTCGCCTTTAAAACGTGCATTTTCAATTTGCACGCGCTCCCCCCACGCATCCTCCCCCTCCTTCGGAAACCGGATATACATCGACGTTTTGAGCGCCGGTGATTTGCAACTGTATACGAATCCGCGCGCGCGCGAGAACTTTGGCATCGTTACATCGTTATCATCGCTGTTGATGTTATTGTTGTCGCTTTTCCGACACTGGGAAAATGCTCATATATATACCCACGAAGACAAAGAGGCAATAGCGCGCGCGCGCATACACGCAGTTTTTGTGTCTTTCGTCCGCAGATGAAAAACAGCGCGGCTGTGGCACGCATTCGCACATTTGTCACCTGTGAATTTGCAATTGCCGTCTGTGAATTCTCCCTATTGCTTAATTTTTTTTTTTTTTTATTGTTGGAAAAAAGAATTTTAATTTTGTCTATTTTGTACTTAGCCGTAGTGTGATATAAAAAATGTAAATATTTAATAAGGCTAGGGTACTTTATGTACCGTTGTAAATCAGATGGAGGAAATTGGAATTTTAATAATTAGAAAGTTACGACCTTACAATCTGTTAAGAATACTTTTGAAATTAAATTTTCATGAAGTCATATTTAAAGTTCGTTTATAAACCTGGTAACTTCGATAAATAATTCAAATGCTCTATTTACGTGCGGAAGGAAAGGATCGATATCAAAATTCTGTTTACAATAAAAGAATATATTTGTTTAAACTCAGTGTTGAGCTCTAGAGATATAACAGTTGACCAGTGTTAACTATCTAAACGTCGTTTACTCCACTTACTGGACTTACAGTTTTATAAATATTGCAGTACAATGGCTCTAGGCTTTACGTAAATTCATGAAGTGTCTATTGCGTAAAAGGCACGAACTACTACGCTAACTCGGAAATGGATCTTATATGACGATGAACAAAGAGCTTTATAAGTATAAATAAATAATTTATAGAGTTGATAATCGATAATAATACAAATGTAAAAATAACATTTTATTTAAAATAATATACTTGTTACAGATAAATTATAAAGAGCTCTTTGTAAATTTGTTCTATACATTAATATAAGTACATTAAAACCTAATATCTAGTAAATGAAAACAAAAGCCTTTGTACTTTTGATGAAAAGTCTTTACTAACATCATCCTAATAAAACTCTAAAAAATTAGGAGAAAAATCTGCGAGTTATTTCTCCCGAGTTCTCATAAAAATTGATTTTTAAACCTATAACAAAGATAATCCGACTTGGAGAGGGATAGAGATGGACAACGTATTAAATTCTGCAATGCGCGCGCGTTTGAAACGAGCAACAAATTGAAAGAGCAAAAGGAGGAAAAAAATGCAACCTTTTCCCGACTCGTCCCTACGCTCACTCCCCCTTCCACCCTACCTCTCGCTCCTCTCACCGAAAAAAGCGAGAAAAACCTCAAAAGGCCTCTGCTGCCTCCGCTTATCGATTCACACACTCGGACGAGCTCGTGCGCTCGCACACTGACGCGCGTTTTGTTTCCCCCCTCCATCTCTCTCTTTCTCCTTTGCCGACACACCGGTTGCTCTCCATCTCTCTCTCTCTCTCTCTCTCGCTTTAGACTTCCTCCCACCGCGCGAGCGCGTTTTGGGTTTCGAGGTCGGGAAAAAAATTGTGGCAAGCCGAAATTTCGAAGCGAGAGAAAGAGGATTATATTTTAATGCGTGATGTACTCGAGTAAGCGGTGTCTGATCAACGAATGTATGGCTTTCATGGGACAGAGTATAGTAACTTTTTTTGTAATAATTGCATTTTGCGCAACCGAGAGAGGATTTATGGCGAGGAGGGGGGGAACTGTGGGTATTAGTTTTATGGACGCGTCAAGGTAACAGAACGCATTCAATTGAAAATTTTATACCTTTTTTAACAAAAGCTCATTATTTCGTTGAAGCAATTATAAATTGTTTGTAATTACCAAGATGAGTGACTTCTTTCATTTCTGCGTGTTTTATTTTACTTCGAAATAACGCTTATTTTTGAAAACGTCAGTCGCAATATATAATTTGAAAAAGGTGAATATATAGAAGACCCAATTTACAATATAATTTCATTTTACTTATTAGAATATAAGGTAAAAATTATAAAAATGAAAATTAAATGCATGGCTCGCTGAGTTTGCTCTTTCACAAACTATACTTTAAAAATAAACGTATGCTAAAGCTATATTTGAAATTTAAAAGTCTCTGAGAAACTATTTTTATAATTTGGAAAAAAATATTATTTTAATTTGTGGAGTACTACTTTTCGTAAACTCTTTTGTGTTACATAATAATATTTTGAGTAAACAAAAGTTAGAATTCGACTAAAAGGTTTTTTATATCTTCATTTTCATTTCCTATATGAGATTTTATTATAAAATTAATACATTCGTAAATATATTAAAATTTCAGATATTCATTTTATATTTTATTCAATGAATACGAATTTCATAGAAAGAAAAAACCTTTAACACGAAAAAGTTTATTATTGATAATTTTAATTTAATGAATAAAAATTAATCAAACAATTTTTAATTTTAGAGCCAATTAATACTTATGACAAATGAATTGATTTTTCGAAATAATTGGACAAATATATAAAATAACTCATTCATGCTAAAAAGCATAAAAAATAAAATGATAAATAAAAATGTTCGTTGCCAATAGAGAAATCGCCTCATGATTTATTCCGTAGTCCAGAAAAATACAGAAAACCACTCAGAAATCCGGAACGTCAATTTTTCATTAATTTCCCTTAATTTTACATTTGGTGGAACACGATCAAAGCAGCGCGCGCTGGTTATATAGAATCTAAGTGTAGGGAGGGGGTATATTCGTGTTAAATCGGTTTAAGGCACGTCTATAAATATATACTGACTGCGCGCGCGCAAGAGAGAGACAGCGAACACCGAGGGACGCTCACACACATAGGCACGCAGACGTATATGTACGTACGTACACACGTAACAGTCGCGCTCGGGGTAGATGTGCCGGTGAGTAGTCCGCGTGCGCGACGGAGACAGTCGACGAAGCGGAGAGTTGGGGGAGAAAGAGCGAGACAGAAGCACGCGGCAGCTGAGAGATCGAGTGGAACAGAGCGAGAGAGCGTGGTACACACAGTGGCGGATTAAGAATCGCTGGAGCGAGAGCGAGAGAGACGGAGATAGGGGTATTGGGAATGCCGCGCGAGGAAGCGCTATAAGGGAGAGAATTGTAAAATTTTGAATAATGAAACGCGAAGAGAGAGGGAGGGAGAACGAGAGTTTAAATAAAGTCGGGACTTTGTAATAATTATGAATTTACGGAAACGTGGAATTACTGGTCGTTATAAATTTAGAATATAGTAGATCGCCTCTTTCTAAGAGCTATTTAACAAGTTACATCTATTTTAGATTGCATCTACCTTTTCGACGTTTAATGCTAGTAGGATTAGCTTTTTCCTGTTTTTTTTCCAAATTGCGTAATTAAATAATTTTCATGTAATTGGTTGAATAGAATTTTATGAATATATTTTATATAATTCATGAAAATTAGGTAACCATTTTAATAAATTTTATGTACAATATTCAAAATTGGATTTTTTAAATAAAAGTTTGTTTAAACATTGTATTGTTTAATGCTTGAATAATTATAATTGATAGTATGAAAAATATAACTTTTGAGAACATATAATTTGTAAAATTACTTTCAACCAAAAAATATTCTGAAATTATACGCATTTCGGAATAAAAGCCTGTGTTATTTCGAAAAATACCGTGCTTTGAAATGACGCAAATATTGGAAATACTCTGTTGACTAACGTGTAGATGTGAATCATAAAGAACGTTCTCCTTAAATTATCAAATAATTATTCTCATTGAACGTTTAATTTATTTTTTCTTTAACTGTAACAAAAGTATGAGAGTTTAATAGACAAAGAACGTAGGTTTTAAATTTTTTTCTACAAAAGATCCTATGGACTACTTTTTAGAAATGATGACACATTCGTTTTAGTTTTCTCATTTATTGACAATTTTGTATAAAAATATATTGTAAAATGGGTTTTATTACTTAATATTGACGTTCTCGTTTTTTATTTAAAAATTAATAATTTTTAATAATAATTTTACATTTATTTTTCAAAACGATCCAATTAAACATATTTTTAGATTTTTTCGAACCGTTCATATTTTAAAAATAATTATCTTTTAAATTACTTGTGTAAATATCCGATTTCATCATGTCAAAACAAATTTCTAACGAAAACGTTGAAAACAAAGAAGCCGAAATCCCCTTAGCCTTCCATCCATTTCAAAAAAGCCAAAACTTTTCCCAACACGGCTCCTGAACACCATCTACACACCCGAAATCTCTTCCTCCCTCTCTCCTTTAACGCAGAAAGAGAGAGAGAGAGAGAGAGAGAGAGAGAGAGAGAGAGAGATCCCTCGCCCTGATAATTTTCCATGGACTCGGCACGGTCGGGGGGCTGCTCGTTCTCCCCTTTAATCCGCCCCTGTGCTCTAGAGAGAGACAGCGATAGTAGAAGGTGCGCGGGAGGGGAAGAGCGAGTGAGTGAGAGAGAAATCGGAGGAGGGAGGGCCAGCCGCCGCTCGGGGGAACGAGAGACGAGAAAAGGTAAAGAGACGTTAAGTGATGGAGAGCGAGAGAGAAGAGTATGCAGCGAAAAGAGAAGGAAAGAGTAAGAGAGAGAAACGAAAATGCCTGGAGTGTAACAAAAACTCGTGGCTGTGCTCACGAAAAATTCGAGAAAAATGCCGAGGAAAGGAGTAAGCGGGAATAATGACGGTGATGGTAATAATAACAATGAATGGAAAGAGATTTGGTAGGGATAGGAGCAAAAATTATTGTCGAGAAAAAGCGATAAATAGGATTTTTAGAGAAAATCAGCTGACGATTAGATTAAATATTTATGACAGATGAATAATGCTGATATGGTAATAAATAAAGTGATAATAGTGAGCAATGCAATTTATGCATTTGTTGTTAACGCCATTTAGAAAAAGATTACATGTATTTATTGATTTTTAGAGTCGGCTTAGTCAATAGTGCTGCTGTTGGCGTCACGAATTTCATGACGCATTTTATATAACTATCAGAAATAGTAATGATGCGAGTAATTCTAAATTGAAAATAATAAATCACACGCATAAATATCAATTGTATCATATATTTTCGTGATGAATAATAGAATGAATATAAAAAATATAAGTATGAAAGATAATATTGTAAATTAAGTATTGGTAATAAATAAAAATCTAATTTCGCGCGATGTTGAAATGGCGTAGCTTGATAAATATTCATTGTAGGAAAACAATTTTGAGGTTGAATCGATATACTAACAAAGGTCGTCTATGAAGTTCAAACTTGAAAATTAAACTTTTATATATATAATCTATCCGCTTTTATAATTACTGTTCTAATATATGACAATATTAACTTGTTAATAATTATTTATTACCATAGAAGAAACAGAGATCCTAATTTGAAGGATAAAGTCGAGTTTGAAACATGAAAAAGAAAGTTAGCTTAAAAAGAAAATTCAGATGTGTGCACGTATACTCGGGTATATGTATGGGAGCGAGCAAGCGAGTGAGCGAGCATGAAAAAGAAGAAATTCAACGTCGTGGAGTCGAGCGAGAAAAATAAAAACGCAGGTTTAAATCCGGCTAAAAAAACTCTGAAAGAATTTCAAAGTAACGACTTTAAATACGCGAAACAAAAAGATTCAACGATTATAAACGAGAAAAGAAGAATCGACTAAATTGTTTATCCATCAAAATTAACTAACAAATAAGCACGACGAGTCATTTTAAAAATGTGTTTGAAATTAAATGAAAAAAATGTGTGGGCACGCGAGAGACACGAAAGAGGCAGAATTTTTGCATCATAAAAGAACAAGTGAGATGTAAATGAAAGAGACCACGCGCGCACACGTGCCATTTTGAAAAATCATTCCAAGTAAATATTTAGGATGTGAAAAGCGTCTGCAAACACGGAATTCTAAATATTTATTTCATAGCAAGTTAAGAGATAAAGGCGAAACATTTATAATTGGGATGAAAAAGAGAACGTCGAATTAAAATTTAAAATTCAAATTGCGAAATAAAGTCTGCTCTGAAAACGTTTTTTTGCTTTGAAAACTGAAGGAAATATAAGAACAGACACATCATCTATACAAGTAATACTTTAACCATTATATAATCAAACGAGTGAATTGAATTGTACCCATAAGAATGATGAGCGAATATTTACCTTGAACATTTTATTTTTTCTTTCACTCTCAAAATATCGTTAATATTATATAAGATTGAAGTATAAGAGACCTTTAAATATTTAGTAAACTAAGATTTAGAAATAAATTCTTGTAGCCAATTAATATTAATAAAA
>JAPYZO010005459.1:0-15105 GCA_030522905.1 Torymus flavipes | reverse complement strand
CCGACATTATCAATCTAAATAATTAATAAAAGGACTCATTCTGATTACAATTAGTATAAATTACTGTTTTCATCTCATCTAGCTATAAAAAAATAACAGCCCTCGATACATCCCATAAAATTAACTAAATAAATCTCAAACCTCCACATTAATGTTATCATAAAACGTCATAAATCTTGATGATCTCCCGAACGACTCTAACCTTCGCATAATACAGTTCCGTCGAAATTTCGGTCACACACACACTTCTACACATATGCTATAACGTGCGCGCTCTTTGACCGACACACCGTCACACCGCAGAATCGAAAGTTTTGCGTGTTACTCGTTCCGTTTCGCTGGTTGATTTATGCCGACTTGATGGCGCGCACGTATGTGTGTGTGTGCGTGCAGTCGCCGATTTTATGCGAGCGTTTTAAATGGGAGATAAACATAAAGAGGCCTTTTATGGCGCCATCAAATAAACAACTTGACTCCTCCTTCTGCTTTGCCTCTTCGCCGTCATCCTCGCCATATCTCTCTTCTTCTTTCTCTCGCGTTTCGGAGTGCGTGTGCAGCAGTTCTTGCGCGTACATACACTACTTCACTTAGCGCTTGATGTACGCCGAACGCGCAGATTCCCCGATGTACGTGGCTGCCGCCGAATTTCGCCCCGCCGCGTTCGTGTTTACAAAAAATGCTTTTAGGAGGCACTTGACTCGTGTTACTCGCGCGCGTTAGCTTATGCTATGCACGCTCGCGCTTTTTACGTCGCCGCCTCGCGGCTTCGTGTGTTTGTTATTTCCCATCGTTAATGCGGAAAGTTATCGCGTAAATAACGGCTTTAAGTTCTGATGAATTTTAAATTGTTTGGCTTAGGCTGCGCGATTTCTTTTTCGGCGCAAATGAATCATTCGCGCTGCAGATGCCGCAGACACGGAATTCATGGAATGTCGGCTTATTCTCGTGAGAGTCTGAGGCTGCATTTAAAAATATATTCCCGACTGAACCCTACGGATGGATAATTAACTTTCATTATTAATTTTATATGATGCGCGCGCTTATTGAAAAAGCAATAAAAACAAGATTTTTCGCCGTGAGACGAAATATCGTTATCTTAAAGACGATTTAACGATTGAAATATTAATTTCATATCGACATAAAATTTCACTTTTATTAAAATAACAAAAATAAAATTGTATATCTCGATAAACCTGAGCCAATTTCCAAAATTCAGTTATCTCGTGCGTATATATACGTTTCGTAACATCGGATAAAAAGAAAAAACAGGTGCAAACGCGACTCTTATAAAAGACCACTGCCGCTAATAACCGCAACCGGGGAACCGACTCTCAAAATCGATCGGAAATCAAATAAAAACCCCGAAATCCGCAATTGCCCTGGCATTGGCCTATAAACAAGCGAATTCCCAGTAACGGCATCACCTCTTTCTCTCTTCCTCTCGAAAATTAACGATACAGGAAGGCACATAATACCGCCCACGGCGGCTGCTGCTTTTCCGCAATTTTTCACGTAGGCGTGTCCCGCTTATCTCCCCTTTGCGCTCACCGCCAAAATTGCATCGGAGATTCGCTAGCGCAAAAAATGTGTAGCTTATCTACTGCGGCGCCCCACGCGACGATTTGCATGCGAACGAGGGAGGTCGCGTTTTTCGCAAAAATATTCCCGCGCACACCTACTATACGCGATACCGCCGGAGAAGAGCCCGCGGCGGTTCCGATGCGCCGGGGTTATTAGAATATTAAGCCGCGCGCTGTGCACTGGCTCGTTCGTTCTGCAGGAATACGTACACGCGGCGGCGTGTAATTGCGCGCGCCGGAAGAGGCCAATCTGCGTAGCCTCTCCGTCGATATTAGGTCCGTGTAATTACACGTTGTGTATAGCTGAGAGAGAGAGAAAGAAAGAGTGTATAGAGAGAGAGATTTTTCATCGCTCATGCATTTATGCGCGCGCGCGCCGGTAGCTGCCGAAGAGAGGGATTTAGTGTGTGGCGTGCGTCTTCCTTGAGGTATCTCTCTCTCTGTCTCCCTCCTTCCTCTCTCTCTCTCTCACTCGCACTGGCTGAGCGATTGTCATAAAGGCAGTCGTAAAGCGAGCCACTTGCCGATCATTTGATGGGCTTTGTGCGTTGTAAAATGAAGCCGTAAGAGCGGCTATTATTAGAGGGAGGCATGTCTCGCTCTCTCGCTCTCTCTATGACTTACTGCTGGCGCTGCAGACCAGGTTTACCTGCGAGCGCGCAGTGCGTAAGCGCTCGGCGAATTATTATTGACACGCTTTTGTGCCCGCGTATAAGCTCTCTCTCTCTCTCTCGTCGGTATGCGGATTGTGCTGTGCGCTCTGATGAGTTTGTACGCGGATGGCGCCGGGGCATATATATAGCTGCAGCTGTAGCGGGGTGTGTAATTAGACGAGGCAATTTTTCGAAGGATATTGTTATGTTTAGTGAGTTATTAAATCTACCGGTTTGAGCAAATATTTGACATTCTTTAGGTTTTATGTACACGCGCGCGCGCTGCTTAGAAAGTTTATCGGATCGAGGAGAAAATTTCTTTTTATAGAGCTGCGCGGCCAGGAATTATTTTATAGCATGTTTACAGAAATTCTTGATGTTCATTGGATTTCGAATTATCAATAACGTATAGTCGTTTCGTAAATATAAATAACATTGCGAATAAAATTATATGTTTGTATGTATACGATTTTGATTCGTATTAAAACAATCTGTGTATAAATTCATTGAAAATATCCTCAATAAATATGTGCGTATAACGCATTGCGCGCGTTCTTTTATTAGATATAATTAAAACAGAATGCGCTCGATAATGATGTCAATTTCGATTCAGTCATTAATATGATAATAATCCGCGCAGCGCGCGCGCGCGTACATTAACATCATGTAAATAAGCCTGATAATATCGACGCGACACAAAAATGAGCCACAGTCTCCGCGGCGGCGAACAAACAACGATAAAATTCCCCCGAAATTAACTGAAAACTCGCCGCTGGATCTCGCCAATGAAAGACGCGTGCATCGCTGCAATAAAAACCGCCCCCGCGCGCTTGGCATCAAGGATCCTCAATGTTTACTCTAAGCAGGTTACCCAAAGCACGTACTCTGGCTCTCTGTCTTATACTATATATATCCCACCCCGCCGTTCACTCTCTCTCGCTCTCTCTAATCTCGTCGTCAGACGACACTCTCCGAAAAGTCTCGCTAGACGGAATTTTTCTCGTGTCTCTCTCCTCTCTTCTTTCCTCCGCAGTCTCGGGAACTTGATAAGCTCTTACTCACCGCGTTTTTCCGGCGCGGAGGGAGGAAAGAAGGCTAAGTGGCGCGATCGCGCTCTCGCTCGGCGCTATACACGCGCGATAAACCGAGGCGGCGGCGGCGGCAGCAGCAGCCATGCTATATACGCTGCTCCCTCTCTCTCTCTCTGAATTCCGACGTCGCGACGCTGCCGCCGCTGCAGCAGCTTCGGGGGGCCCCGAAGTATTGACCAGGAGAAGGAGGGAAGCGCCGAGGGAGAAGGTGGAGAGAGGGGAGAGAGAGAGAAGCTGCGCAGGGCAGCGGCACCACGCCCAACCCCTGACTATATGTGTATCTGTGTGCATGTATGTACGCGGCAGCCCCCTATATCCGAGCTCACATATATATAGACACACGCGTATACAGCGCCACCCCAAGGGCATTATCATATATTACCTTCTTCTTCTACCCCTGCTATAGGGAAGAGAGGGGGAGCGAGCCGCTGCTGCTCGTCCCTTTTCCGAATCGCGCGTTTTTCCGAGAGAGAGTCTCGCGCAGTAGCTCGCCCGTAAAGGTGGAGATATTTTCGCGATTCTATATGAAAGCGAAGGGACGCTCTTGGTTTCGAAATTGCGGAATTATTCGCGCCGAAGGTTATTAATGGCCGCGGCCGGGTATCGCGTTGAGGGGAGTTGTGTAACGAATTATAAGCTCTACGGTGGATATTTTTGGGTGTATATAGGTTTGGTAGACGCGCGTGTGTACTTCCGCGTTAGGAGGAGGTAGTGTCAACAGATTTATTTTTATGCGACGAATATTTTCGGAGATGGGTTTTGAGTTTTATCTGTGGATATTAACGCTCTGATCGGTTATTTAACTCTTGAATGATCTTCTGAGATATTCCTTATCTTCTCTATATAATATAAAGATTGTCTCAATTTTCTGTTCTATTTGATGCAGAGCGTTGGTTTATTAAATTTTCCTTTTCGAGTTGAATTTTAGTCTTTAATTATTTGCTAAATTCCCATGATATTTTACTGTACGAACATTTACTTTTAGATTTTGTAAGAGAATTTTAATGATCACTTCTTTTTTTACCCCAACATATTTTATTAGACAATTTCAAAGCGCGCACGCGTATTACAGGTTGTTTTCCATAATATTTAATTGGAGCAAAATTATAGGTTAAATAAATAAGATATCTCGTTGCGATATAAAGATAATTGCTCTCATTCTTTATGGGGTATATACACAGCGGTTACAGAAAATTTGTTAATTGCATTCACAATTTCAACAATAATTTATTGCACGCTCGGGCTACTGTTTCGTATAACGATTGCTTATATTTTTTCAAAAGCATTTCTCCGGTAGAATAAGCCATGTGTATATAATTTACCGGCAGCGCGCGTTTATAAAACTTGCTCTTTATGAAGTTGAAAATTCATATCCGCGTAAAAAAAAACAACGTTACGCCGAAACATTGTAGTAAAATGCGCGTAAAACGTGACGTTTGTATGCGAACCCGATAATCTACATTTGATAACACAGTTCTGTCTACGCTGCGGCAGGATAATTTCATTAGATAACTTACTGCTCCTTTATCAACTAACAAATGGTCAATTATTGTGAAATAACGTTGTACATTTTATCACTCCTTGTACATTGTCTTCCACTCAATAACTACAATAATCTCCTATTCCAATAAATCTTTCTACCTTCATTATTACCCACGCATACACTTTTATAACGCTGAAATTATTCTACCGCATAAATATTTATGAAAAGATCATTTTCCACACACAGACACACGCGCGTTCCATACAAAAACCATATTAAATCTCGAGAGCGGCGAGGAGAGAAGAAAGTGCCATTTACCTTCCTGATCCCCGATCCGCCATTTGTATGCAAAGAAAACAAAAACAAGAGCACGCACACACAGGGATCCCTCGGCGCGCACGCACGCGGAATCGCCGATTAAAAGACAACCCCTCCGTTTTCATCCCTCTCGTACACCATCTTCCCCGTCCATATCACTCGCGCACACTGGCTCCCGCAGTCCGTTCGTATTACATACACACGCAGGCTGGACCGTCGCGTTAGCGTCGGGGACGAGATTAGCGGGAGCGAGCTGGCCGGCGAAGAGAGCCGAGATTCGAACGACATATACGCGGCAGTGGTATAGTTTGGAAAGGGCGTTGAACGCAAAAAAAAGTCGAGGAGCCAGAAAGAGTAGACGCCGGGGAGAGAGCGCAGATTGTCGCGTCCTCGAGCTACGCTACTGCTGACTCGGGCTTTCGTAGAGTTCGCCAGCGCAAGTATAGTAGGGGAGATAATTAATTGTTTGTCGCAGTACGCGTATTATAGGTTTTATCGCAGTCTACAGCGTTATTGAAATTATATGTTTTGACGCTTTTTAATTAGCTCGGTGTCATCTTTATTTTTCGTTTCGTGGTTGGGATGATATTTTTAAAACGATCAGTTCAAGTACCGACGTAAAAATAAAGTATAATGTTTTGTTGGATATATAAATATATCTCGAAGTGATGGAATATGGCTGCGCGCGAAGAGACTGAAGTTACGCGATAAGTTTGATGTGAATATTATTTTTAAAAGAGGAATTATTGCAGTTAAAGTCGGCTAATATCGCCGGCAATAGGCTATTTCAGATAAACCGCGCGGTTATGCATAACTTAATTGCGTTCTAACGCTCGGAATAATACCATTATATATGTACGACAAAAACATAATTACGCATACTTATATTCTCTCTTTTACAAAAAATGATATTTCTCCGTATAAGAAAATTTAAATTTCAAATATCTCACAAATATTCATTATACCGTAGAGCTGACGAAACGCGTTATTTTTATTACAAAAACATTGTCACGCGGAGCACAGACGGCACACAGCGCGCCGACGTAAACCAGAACAATCCCCTATCTTCTTGGCTTCTGCCATCCGTCTCCACGCACAACCGCACGCTTCTCCGCACGTGGTTCTGCCGTGATCAAAACAAACCGTGTCAACGGCATAAAAAAGACCAGCAAGAGAGAGCGCGTGAGTACACTAGCCCCCGGACTACCACGCTCGCTTCATCTTTATCGGCCATTAAATTTCGGTATACACACATACATATATACTCTAGACTACGTCGCGACACGCGCCCGAGTTTCGTGGGCGCGCGCTTGCGCGACGCTACGTCACCGTGTCATCGGGCCGCGGACAGACGGGGGCTTTACGAGGCAAGGCCGCGTGCATTATACGGCAATCGCGAGCAATCATCCAGCAAGTGACGTCGTAAATCCACGGGAGGTTCTCAACCTCGAGCCAAGAGGGAGCATCGATCCACACAGCCTCGCGTCGTCACGCTCCGAGTGCCAGCGACAGCACAGCCAGTCCCAGACGTCTACTACTGCTCCGTTCCGTTCGCTCGGGTATTCGTATCTTCGCCTCTTTGGCTTTATTAAGGCGAGGAGGAGGAGGAGAGGCGGCGAGAGTTCGTTTCTTCTGGGCGCGCGCTATTCGAGGGAGAGAGGCGAGTTTGAGAGAGGACAGACGCTCGCGCGGGAAGTGGAGAGCGATTTTCTGGTTTAAAATGCGTAATTGCGAGAGCGGGGCTTAGATATAATAAAGAACGTTAGGGTTATTATTTTAATGGCCGTAAGAAAGTTTGCGATTATTTTAAATGCGACTTTTTTGAGGTGTGCGATCGGGGCGGTCGCTGAAGGATGAAATAAAATGGAGGAGTTGTTTGCGATTTTTCCACGCCTTATATTTCTTAATGTAACTTTTTCAATTTGAATTTATCAAATACATGAGAATAAATTTTAATCGCGAAAATAACGACGATTATATTGTATTTATAGCTTGTAAAAATAGTATAAACAGCGAACAAAATTTTCCTCCGTTCCGCAGCATAACATTAAACCTCTAATTCCCAATAAATAAATATTTACTGCACTCGAGAATACATTTTTACCATTTTATTATTGCGCAAATCGCTATCTTGTATCATCGAGAGGCGCGACAACGCGAGTCGCGTCCCAAGATGCAAATGAATAAACGATACTTTTTATAGTCGCTCGCGCAGCCATACAGCCAATGCTGAAAATAGCGATGAAATCAAAAAGCAATATCGACGGAGAAAGTGCGAAAGGCTTGCTTGCGACTACGTCACAAAGGACTTTTGTGTTGTATCTCTCGCTCGATATCTCGCGCGCATCGCCGACGCGCGTAGGAAGGAGTTCGAGAGAGACGCCCTCGCGCACAATCGCGCGGGTCGTTCACTTTTCTGCTGCCGCTGCTGCAAGAGATATTTTTGTCGCTTAATTCTCGATCCGAGCGCTTGGTCTTTTTTCTTCTTCTTCTTTCTTTAGCTTTTATTTCTCTCTTTTCGAACGCACAAATCATGGTCGCACGGCGCGCGAGTGCGTTGTAACTTCGATTTTGCGCGGAGTCTAAGGAGGGGAACCCTCGATTTTTGATGCTTTTATGCACGCGTGCACATTAAGTTATAGAATTACGAGCCACAATGCTAAGAGGATACACGGGGATGTCTCTTTTTTAATTCGCGTTTTATTGCATTTATAAATCCACATTTAGATATGCAAAAGAATGTTCAAGCGTGATGCCTGGCTGTTGTATTCACTTAAAGCTTGTAGAAAATTGATATTAGCATGTTTTGCGTGAAGAATAATTTATAGTAATTTAATTTGCTCATTCTATGCAAATGATATTTTTTATTTTACATGTATGTGTGTGTATTAAAGAATTATTTTATCACTATAATAACAATGCTTTAAGTATGAAGTTTTAACAAATTTATAACTTCGCAGTAAATAAATTAAAAAATATGTGTAGTATTTTTGGATGTTGTATATAGCCACTCGGGCATTCTTCTGAGATTACAAGTCTTTATTTCCGAGATTATTGATTCACCTTTCCTTGTGCGAAATTCATTTATTACATCAACTTTGGATTTATCGTATAACAGGATTATTTTAACACGAAAAATCCATCAAAAACGTGAAAGTTATTCCAAATTATTCACATGTATGTTTTTATATGAATAAAAATGTGAGTTCTACACGAGTGAGCAACATTTCTTTTATGGCTCTATAAAAAAATTATATTGAATCGATAAATGTAATCTCAGTTTCATTCTCAGTTATTCGACAGCTGATAAAGCATCGTCGTAAAGATATTTAATGCGAATCAAAAACTGCGATGACATATTAAAGAGTACAATAAAGAATTCGTTAAGAAAGACATTAAATGATTTCTGAATTCAATCAACATTAATGTCCCCACTATACAACCCAATAAAATTTTAATATTTGATTTATTCAAAACAGCCCAAACACGTACTCCAGACGCTGTTTCGACAACCCATTGAATTAAAAAAGAAGCATGATTAATGCCGAGCTTACCCATAATTCTCCCAAATAAAATATTCAGCAAAAACGAAAGTAAAAAAAAACTTTCTCGCCATCTAAAAAATAAAATCGCCTATGTCGAGAGCTGCTGCCCGGGTCCGTACAGCTGCATCACTAAGCGCTGCATTCTTCGGGCCTCGCTCGCGTCTGCTCGGCTCGGGAGCAGAAAAAGGATGCGTCCGCCGCCGCGTGCAAATGGCCCGTGCCAAGGCCACTCGACGGGCAACCCTTCCACGCGAGAGCGGGCACTTCGGCCTTTTTTACCGCCTGTCACCCCGCGCCGGCGAAACACGAACCGAAAGAGAGGAGAGAGAAAAGCCTTGGACACGATCGGTGAATGCGGTAGGCCAGCGCGAGCGAGAGAGAATAAAGAAGGGCTGCCGCGCGGAGAAAAGTCGCGTTAAAAGCTGTAGTATAACCCGAGAGTGAGGAGAAAAAGAAATGCTACTCCTGCGCAGATTTGCGTTCTCGAGGTTTCTCTTCGCGAAGTGTAAGTAAATAATATAAGGTTTGATTCCATTAAGGGACGAGTGGAAGAAAGACAGAAAGTCAGAGAGAGGCTTCTTGGTATATGGTAATGGTTCCATGTCTTTTTTTCGAAGAACATCAGACAGTCTGAACGAGACCGAAGTTGAGTGTCTTGGCGGAGTGTGGGAAGTTTTTTCGACGCATATAGAGGCTCTGACTTCGTTTTTTTGGCTTTGCTTGCGCCAACGACGAAGAAGAAGAAGAAGAAGCTGAGCAAGTATTGGAAAATTGCGATGACGAAATTTTCGAGGTTCGAAATGGCGCCGTTGCGAAGTTAATTCTGCCAGATTTCTGAAATTTTTATAAGCCGCACTTATTATTTTTTTTATCAACAGCGCCGTTCGCAGGTACTTTTACGGTCTTTACAGTTATTGCTCGTCAATAAAATCGAGAAAGTAACGGTCCCGAAAACTGCACCATTGCAATATAAACAAGATTATTTCCAGGCTTTTAAATGTTTCGGATTCCGCGGATTCTACATTGGTATTTATCAATTTTACGACTGCCTTTTTATAAACTATATAACGTACCATAAATCGCTGAAATGACACTTAAATATCAGCATTGCATCATCCTAAAAAAAAAACTCAGCTTTGTAAACAAACTCGAGATAAAACTGTGGTAACTTTGATTGGATAAAAGTAATAAATAAAATTAAATTCGAATTATTAATTTCCAATGAACGTTTAAAAAAAATTTTCTACATTCAGTTCTACCACTGCTCTTCGGAAAATATTTTCTTATCGTTGATCGCGTAAAATCATCCTATCTATTTCTGCACCCTATCATTAGCACTTAAAATATGCAAGATAAAACCTCCCACTTTTCCATACAAAACTGGATCACTTTTTCGCATCGTTCCGTCAAATCGGCCGTGTTCTCCCACTTATCCTTTTTCCACCTAAAAATGGATTCAATTTCCAGCCGTGGCAAAGAAGCAAACAATGGCATCAAGTACGTGAGAAACTTCGTAAAGCTATAATCAAGAGAAAACTACCTTCACTCGTTGCAGCTAAGAAGGAAATTTTTAAACCGTGTACACACATGCTCCATCCAGCGTTATAGTATAGGTCCCCTCTTTTTCCGCCATGCAAAATAACTTAACCGCGAGGATAATGAACGATAATCATTGCGTACGAGAAAGAGAGCGGGAGGACGCGAAGTACGTAGCCAGCTCACGAAACCGATAATTTCGAGCGCACCGCGGTTGCATTGGTTTATGTTCCTTATCCTTCCTCTCTCCTTCTCCCTCTCTCTCTCTCTCTCTTCTCTTTCTCCTGCATGTACCGTGAAAAGTGCCAGTGCGCCGGTGCAGCGCGTGTATACGGCGATGCGATAAAGAAGGCAGAGCGGCGCAGCCCCGCCTTAAATCCCATGGCGCGAGCGAGCGAGCGCGATGCCGGTATGCGTAAAGTGGATTTACCGTGTACACACGTTGCCTAGAGCCAAACACATATTTTCCCGACATTATGAATGCCGCGTAGTGCTGCTGCTGCCGCTGCTGGAGCCGAGAGAGCTGAGGTGACTGGCATGAGCCGCGGATATACGTGCGCGCTAAAGCCGGCAGCACTGCAGGCGGACCGTATTCCGGGGATCTGCTGTGTATTGTATACGTGTGTGTATGTGTGTGTGTGTATGTCTGCGTATGCAACATTTTTCAGCGCGCTTATTTCGAATGCGAGGCTGCGCGCTGACTTTTTGCGGAATAATGCTGCTGTCTTGCATGGTCTATGTATACATGCAAAAGACCTTTTTTTAAAGTGAGATTTTTTTTTGAGGGGATCGTAGGATAAAATGATTAGTATAATCGTACAATAGATTTCAACATCCGAGAGTTATTTTTTTGCAGCTTTATAAATTTTGTAGAAAATCTTTCACATTAAAATATAAAGAATATTATCGTTTTAATGATGTAGACGATTTTAACACAAGAAATAAAATTTAAAAAGTTATTTCTATCTTTGTAATCCATAAATAATAACAGACTTGGAAAAAAAAATTAGTGGTCTTGCTACAAGTGTTTTGTAATATAATTTATTCAAGAATGTAATGAAAAAATTCCATTTTCAAACACTGGAAGAATAAATATAAGGCTTTTCAAAACGAATCGTGTCAGCAATTGTAATTACCGTTGAGAAAGGCCTGTTTAGAGTTTGTAGATTTTCCTTTACAATATTCGCTTGACGTGAAAAACACATCTTTTTGTTCGGCTTTTGTGGCAGCTAATTATCGAATATACATTTAAAAGAACGCCTACTCTCACGAAGTGTATCCTAGTTTTAAAAAGAAAATGCGCAATTTCAGTCAATACGCGATTCTGTAAGAAAACGTCAAGGAATTAATTGTATGAAATTATGGTATCTATGAAAATAAATTTCACTCGTTTTCTATAAAGGCGGCATCGTTTATTGAAATAATTAAAAATTACGATACTTTAGTTTCTTTGATATAGCTACAGAAGCCGAGTGGAGAGTGCTATATCCCTTAATTATTCTAATATTATACATTCGACTAAATTAATTAAAAATTTTGTTGTTATTTTAGTATAGCTTACTTTAATTTAACTTCTTTTGCGTATAGTTACTATATACGAAAATCTAATTTGTAACACTTAATAATGAGATTATTTTCGAAGCATTAATTACATTGATTAAAATTCCCTTACCAGTAATTTACATCATCGTCTCGTATTAAACATTACATTTTAAAAATTTGTAATGGGTTTTTGAAATTAATTTAATTGAACATATTTAATATGATGCATTAATTTAATTTATGTCGACTTAAATTAGATATTAAAATTATGAACATATAATTAGTTCTTTCAAAATAAATTAGACTGTATCAAAAAATTTTTAATAACGCGCTATAAATATAAAACGTTTTAGAAACAAACAAAATTTCCAAAAATATCAACCAATATCTCCAGAATTAAAATTTAAAAAAGATATTTCTCATACTACCACTTCTCAACCCTTCACCTTCCTCGGCCCACTCTTCCAAAATGACATGCACGCCATACATCACCGTCGCCGCCCCCGCCCCCGTCGACAGGAGCCATCAATCTCGCTCGTCGCGCATCAACCCTCGCAGTGCGCACGGTTGCCTGAAAAATAGATGCTTTCGTTTTTGCGCGCGCAGATTTTCCCAGACCCCATCGCCCTAGCGAGACCCGCAGGAACTATAGACACCTCTGTGGGTATATACAGTGCTCCCGCGCGCGGGGAACAGAGGGGTACAGGGAAGGTATAGGACTACCCGGCGCAGGACTTTTCGCCAGACACAATTCGCCCGGCCGAAAGGTCGTTCGGTCGGTGCGGCAGGAGGGTGTCTGTAGCGCGCGCCCGTGTGGCCAGTTTTAGGAGGGTTCGGCTACCCCACGCCAGATGACGCTAGCGTGACGTGTGTCACGCGCGGGGTCGTGCGGAATTCGAGGGATGCGGCGATGCTGCTGCCGCACGCGCAGGCTCTTTCATCTTTTATCTCGACGGAAGATGCATTTTTTAGTGGCCTGAAATGAGCCGTGAGGTATGCGAGCCGTGCTTTCAAGGATTTATGGAATTTTTAATGATTATTTTAATTTGAGCTTCGAAGATGGTTTTGTCGGTATTAGTACACAGTGTAAAGTCGTGTTTTAATTAAAATTGAGGTTGAGGTAGCGTGTAAATTTTTTTTTACTTTTTACGATTTTGTAAGCAAACATTGGTGTAGAGCGGTGTAGAACGTGATGTTTGTAAATGGGGGTGTAAAAATAACGATTAAAAATAGAACGCAGCCAGGGTTAACTGGTTGTATTTTTGACAAACGTTAGAAACAGCGGTAAGCAGCGCTCTCTCTCTCTCTCTCTCTCTCTCGCTCTACTACCTTCAAGCGAACGGCATGCCGGAACGTTGAGAATGCTTTTTCCGCTTAATACTGACGATGGAGAGTCGTTCTGGAACTACTTTTCGGAATAAAATTGAAAAATCGAAATCTAAAAATAGTTTTGTTGATGTTAATAGTAATGTAAAAAAGTTTTTGGAGAATAATAATTTTCGTTTTATCATAAAACATATTTTATTCATTTTAATCGTTTATACTATTTATAGTCATTTGGTTAATAAAATATTCTACGAACAATCGATGGATAGGATAAATTTATTAAAGAGACGTATAATACCACTCTAATATTGTTTCGTGAGGGTTTATTTATAGCTGAAAAGGCATTTTCAATCCGGCATATTCTTCTGAAAAATATGAAAGTTATTTCTTAGATAAACTACATAATTTAAAATTAATATTATTTATTTATATTTTTCGAAACTCCGTGCGGAAAGTTCGTTTTTCCAGTCGTATCAAAAAGTTCTGTACGATACACGTTCGGGAAAGAGATTCTCTTCTCGTGTGCCTTTCCACCCTCGCTTCGCTCGGGTGTAAACGTCACACGAAACGAAAATCTACTTTCCCGCACTTGTATCGTAATGTACTATAATCCCTTATTGAGATTAATTAGTAAAACTAATTATTATATAAAATTCTAAGCATTTTTTTTTACTTGACTCAGCTAAATAAATCATTAGCATAAATTTTCATTGTTTTTCAATTAGGCTAATGTGTTACAATTGCTAGTTATCTACATATATTTCACATGAAGATTCAAACATATGATAAAAATAGTAAGAAGTGTATGGAACATGATAAGTCCAAGTGTTATCTCACTTACTCATTGGGATTGAATGTATAACCAAGAAATTTCCGCGTTCTTACGTTCGTATAAAGATTACCACGTCATAAATAAAACGCGACCACGCCATAAATAAATTGGATTTCCGTTCTATAGAGCGATGCTTTACCTGTGAAGAATGTTTTGTAATGTCTTTTTGAAATTGCCTGAACATAAATAAAATTCTCTTGCATGTAGAAAAAATTGTAATAAAATTGCCGCTCTTAAAAATTTTCCAACATTATTTCAAGAATATAATATTTGAAATATTCGAGTAATTCGTTAAACAAACTAACTACTCATAACTATATCGGTCGAAATAACATTAAAAACGTAGAATCTTTCTTTTATTAATGGGGATTCAGTATTCTAATTTTAAATATAAAGTTATTCTTAGTATAAATAAAGCTATTTTAATAAAGCCTTTTTTATTCAACATGCTAAGAATAATTTATTCGTTAAAACCCAAAAATCTTTTTCTTTCAATAGTAATGGATCTTTAATAATTGATATAATACTGCTGTACATTTACTCTTAACTATTACTAAATTTTGAGGTAAGAAACTATAATAAGCTATTCGAATTTTTCTTCTAGTGAAGTGTTAAATAAAGAATAAAATCTGAACATAATGTTGAAATAATTTAATGAATCTCTTTTCCTTTTTATTCCAAATTTGCTTATTGCTTTGAATGTTATCTCTCAATTCAATAACTCATAAACGTATCCTTATGCGGACCAGAATAGGCACACATTAGGCCATGCCTTCATATACATATATATATATGTTACTAAACATGTAATATGATCAGCTAATGGTGGTGTCTCCACGCTGGCTCAGTTAGTATTATTTAAAAATCTTTTATAGGATAGTTTGCGATGGTATGAGTGCCGACAGAAACCCTGTTCCAATAGGACGAGACCGAGAAACGATGCTGCTGGAATGTTTGTAGGCCCTAGAAAACGTTTCTTGACGTGCGGGATTGCTTACGCCGCCTATAGGCGTATACCACTATAGTGGTTACGAGCGGTGGACGCAAAGCGGTCCGGTGTGCCTGCGTGGTGGCACTGAGCTGACCAATGGCGTGAACGTTTAGAGGGTTAGAGGGCTCTTCTTAGTATTTCCTATTAAGATTAATTAAATTCTTATCCATTTAATACTTTTCACTTTAATCATTTTCATTCCAATAAA
>JAPYZO010005458.1:0-10213 GCA_030522905.1 Torymus flavipes | reverse complement strand
ACAAAAACCCCGAGACACGTGTCTCATTATTTGTCATAAAGAAATACCTCCTGGAGTTTTAGCAAAATCCAGGACCCGCACCCCTGATCATCTCCTTGTTAGTGTCCAGGTATTAGATCCTTTTTACGGCGTCGTGTCGGTATTCAAGGTAGCTGATGACTCTTTCTCTCCTCTCTCTCCTTCTTTCTTTTTCTCTATCTCTCTCTTCTAGCTATATCAATTGCACCACTTTGTTGTTCATTCTTCCGACGAGATATTTAGTGAATAGCTAAACTGGACGAATGGAAAAGAAGCTAAGATTTATATTAAAATGTCTATCTATACGTCTCTGTCTCTACTTGTTCACTGCCTCACTTTGTCTCTGCGGCTGTGTCTGTTTTTCTTCGAGTCTGTGTCTATGTCTCTCTCCCCGACTGTATCTTCACGTCTCAACTACTATTTCTCTGTCCCTACGCGCCGGTCTGAAAATTCCGCCTAGATACTACACGCCGGTACCCAACTTCCGCCCAAAGATACTTTTTTTTTTCATTCTTGCGCCGAGATATTTAGTGAATTGTGAAACTGGACGAAATGAGAAACAGCTAAGATTTATAGTAAAATGATGCTGATGGTAGTGGGTAAAATTGTCACTTTTTGATCACTTTTTGCAGAGAAAAAAGGGGAGCGGATGGGGAGCGGGGGGAGCGGAAGCATAAAAAACTACCATTTCTAGAGATCTTTTTACGATATTTTGGGGACCGGTGGAGCGGAGGGGAGCGGATGGGGAGTGGCTGGGTCGTAAGAAAAAGTGCTTACAACTATATAGTATAGGAATATATATATATATATATATATATATATAAGGGAGTATTAATTGTGTTTTAAAATATCAAAAAACATTATTTATATCAGTATAAGAATAATAATATATTAGTATAAGGATAAAAAAAATAATTAAATACATACTAATACCAGTGTAAACACAGTCGTACAGCTGACATGTTTTTGTCATTTTAAAGATAGTAGGTTCTTTTAGATATATTCATAGAAAAATTTCAAAATTTGTTATCTAAGCTACTTTTTTTAGGTTTGAAATAATATATTAAATAAAAAAATTCAATGAAAAAACATTTAAATTTAAAAAAAATTTTTAGGTATTAGACCACCTTAATGGATAAAAATAAACTCACCTTTGTAAAACAGATGAAATTGAAATAATCGAGTTTTTAGCTTACTATAGGATATAATTCAATTCAGAAGAGTTGTAAATTGCAATAAGTATCAAGATGTGTCTACACAAAAAAGCGACAAGCCTGCTTAGGACACAAGAAATATATAATACAGAGTTGAATTCCATATGTATTTAATATACTATATGTGTAATCAAATGATCATTGAAAAAATAGGTATCGGCTTTTATGTATTTATGTACTTTTGGCCATGACAGTAATGGCTTCTTAAGTTTCGATTAGGATTTCATATTTGATAAGACCTGCTGCATATTCTACATTAATCTTAGTATACTAAATAATAATATTACTCAGTACAATGTGTTATAAAGTGGATAGATCAAAAGTACAAAAAAGGCAGTTTGCTAGCAATAAATTTTAATGGAACGAATGCTGCTAGCTGAACAATGACTTTTATTGGAACGGGTAGATGCAAGGTGCCAGAGTTTCTGTTTTAACCTATTTATATAGAAGAACATATCTCAGGTATACAGGAGAATGAGTTTTGAGAAGGGCAACAAATTGGGAACCTAATAGCTGATTATTTTTGAAGTTTTATGGTATTTTTCTTTGTAGGCTTATTTCTCAAAATGACATTTTTTAAAGTTTGGCGTAACTTATAAAAAAGAAATACTCTATGAATTTTCGTAGAAGGCCTGAATTACTTGAAATTCATGCAACTATATCAGGAATAGTTGAGAATACTAAAAATATTTTTTTAAATAATTGTAAAATCCACAAATAAACATAACAATTCATAAAATTCATAAATCAAAAGCAGCTTTCTCCATAAAAAAAAATATTAGTTTCCAGAAATCTTATTTTTTCAACTCATCCTGCCATAACTGCATGAATTTCAAGAAACTCAGGCCTAATTGAAAAAAATTAAAATGCTATACCTCTAAGCTACTAGGTATAAGACCGCCTTAACAGAGCATGTTGCTAAAGCAGTTAACAGCGATTTCTCTACGTGTACTGATAATCCAGAATTTTTTGCCAATATATATCGAAGAAAAATTTTGGCAATCGATTTTGTAGACCTTTGGCTGTTTCTCCCATTTCCGTACACTTCAGTTCTTCCTACGTAATATTCCGTTATTGATTACGTTTGAATAAATACTTCTTTCTCAGAGAAATAGGTTCATACATTGCAACAATGAGAAAACACAAGGAAAGAAGTAAGTGTTCTAATTTCTAATATTCTTAAAATTTGACTGTTTCAAATAGTTTCAATTCTGGATTTTGAAATAATTCATGTAAGTTTTGTTTTTTTATAGTTGTAATCTTAGGATAAATATATGGGCAAATATACCAAAGTTTTAAAAATCGATATAAAAGAAATAAAATAAATTTTTTGTAAAGCACACTCATAAAACCCAGCCTACTCTATTCAAAGTGTTTCAAAATCGTTAAAAAAAACCGTTATTTATTTTAACAAAAAGACACTTAAAATAATTAAAAAAAAAAAGAAAAAAATTTACAATAAATTTAATTCACGAATAGTATGAATAGTAAAAAAAAATGTACTTTATTATCTCATATATTACATTACAGATATTTACAACTTAATACATATACAAGACTTCGAAGTAGATTGTCTCTCAGAACGTCAGGCAGCACCGAGGAGATAGGATGGTAGTCTTCTTTTTTGAGCGATGTCATCTTCCGAACGTGACAGCGGTTGAGCGATTGAAGTCCCGGTCGGCGATGATACCACCGATGAGCACATGGGTAGCGATGACAGCGAGATCTCTCCGGGTGATGGCGCCCAGTATCAGAAAACCTGATGCGGACGTTTTGCACCAGATACCCCTCCAGGAGAAGATGACTAGTAGGTGACGGATGTTGGTTGCTCCGGTTTCTCGCTGTATGGCCCGTTCGATGTCAGAAAATTCGGCGTACTTTCTGATTTTCGCAGTCCTGGCTCTCTCTAGGTCCGACTACTCGCCGACAATTTGGGCATCGATCACCGCCCCAAGTGTGCCTATTGTTGCCACAGTATCTGACTTCCTCAGCCCTTCCTGCGTCCGGTAGTGTGGCTCTTCTTGGACATCGAAACCCTGGCGTCGGAGGTTGCGTCCTAAGTAGGATAGCACGGCGTCATGTCCGTCGATTCTGGTCTTGTGGGCGCGAGAGCAAATCTGGAGGACATGGTTGTTAGTTTCCTGCATCATGCATCCCGCGCGGCAGAGTCTATCACCGCGCCTCCCTCTGATCGTCCGAGATCGTGTTGACAGCGCTCCAATTCTCACTTTGTGGCAGTTAATGTAGTTTCTGCCTGAGAGAAGTGAGGTCCCATCAGCCACCCATTAGTGTTGGCCGGTGATTTGATGCGAGTTTTTGAGCGACCAGCCATCGATGGATTGGTGAAAAATAGCGGCCCACCTCTTCTTTATCTCCTCCTGGGTGGTGTATGTTGAACCATTCTCCGTGAGCCGCTGTCTGCACTGCCCGGTCTCTTTGGCCAGGTAAGGCTCCATTGTGATGGAATGGGGCTAGCCATCGTAGGGAGGGAATCCCTAGCCCTCTTTCTGAAACGGGGCCGTGGAAGTACTCGATTGAGATGTCGTTCGGCAGGGCCATCCATTGCCTCACGAAGGTGCGCACCTTCTTGCCGGCCTTGCGGATGTCCTTAGTAGACTTTGGGGAGAGCGCCGGCCTCTGCTGATCATCCATCACGATCTTAGCGTCTATCCTTTGTGCTAGTATCTTATGGAGGACCCTATAGGAAACACCTAGCAAAGACAGAGGGGATGGAGATAAGTCTGAATTCCCCAGGCAGAGAAGCCTGAGATTTCTTCGGGAAGAAGATCGTTCTGGAGATGGCCAGGTGTTTGGGCAGATTCTCGCACCAGAGGATGAGTAGGTAAATCGGCCAGGGAGGATCTAGCTGCTCGGATCTCTTCTGGTTTAATCGGACTCGCAGTGGAGTCTTGGACGGGGTGTTGTGTGCATTTCGGCAAATGGTGACGATTGCCGGCTGTGTGAATACTGTCGTCGAGTAAGGCTCCATCGCGGCTCTAGGTGGCTGCTTAGCATCCTCGATGCCCTCCAGGATGTTCTTGATACACCGCATGCGGTTGGAGCACCAGTGTCTCTGCGTCTTGGCGTATTCTCTGCGTCTGGCTTGCCTGCGCGGCTGTTACTGTTGATGGATTGCCGCCGCTGGTCGGTGGTGCGGCGAGACAGGTGGAGAGACGTCCCACAGGTAACGAAATAGCCGCTCGAAAATGGTGCTTTTGGAGGAGATGCGCGCGAACATCAAATCGTGCTATATCTAGCTCATATTTACGATACTAAAACTTACGTAAAAAATTTTTATGATAAGCATTTCCGGCGTATTTTTGCCTCAGCTTTCCAATGGTGTTGGTACTTTTCCCAAAATTTTCCATTTTCACCTTCAAAAAGTACAAAACGTGTTATATCTCAAAAAGTATATTTTTAATATTTTTTTACGCTCTAGATCGAAAGCTGAGCGTGTTTTACGTAGGAAACGATATTTTCCAAAAAGTTTTCAAGATGTTTTCAGCTAGAAATAGAACGCGAAAAATATACGCACGGCGGTGCAAAGACGTTTCCTATACGAAAACATGTGCTTGAATGTTGTGATGAAAATGATATTTTTCAAATCGAGTATCAATCATGGTCTAAACAGATCCAATCGGTGTACAATAGCTTTCAAAACTGTAAATGTGCACAAATTTATGGACATACTGGGGGACAAATTAATAAAATTTAAAACTCACGGTTTTTACGGTAAGAAACAAAAACTTTTTATAAATAACGTAAAAAGCAATCTTCCAGAAGAAGAATTTCCCGTGTTTTGCGATTTTGCAGAAAATTATGCTTTCATTATACAAAATTCTAAACAGTCCTTATCATTTTCATCAAAACATTTAAGCAAATGTTTTCGTATAGGAAACGCATTTGCACCGCCGTGCGTATATTCTTTCGCATTCTATTTTTCGCAGAAAACATCTCGGGCACTATTTGGAAAATATCCTTTCCTACGTAAGAAATTCTCAGCTTTCGATCTAAAGGGTAAAAAAAAATATTAAAAATATACTTTTTGAGACATAACACGTTTTGCATTTTTTGAAGGTCAAAATGGAAAATTTTGGGAAAACTACCTACACCATTCGAAAGCTGAGGAAAAAATACGTCGGAAATGTTTATCATACGAAATTTGTAAGTACGTTTTAGTATCGTAAACATGAGCTAGATATATCATGATTTGGCGCTCGCGTGCCGCAGTGGGGCAGTTGACATGAAACGTCTCATATATAACAGTAATTGTGGAAATAAGACAATGAAACGTAGGCAGTAAAAGCGTCAAAACAGCTTTGTAGAAAATTTAAAAAATTTTTTTTTGCAATGTCAAGAGTTTTGGAAGTTTTCATTGACATTTGAAAAATATGCGATTTGACTTGACTGATACGTGATAAATTAGAATGGTCATGTCTTCACGATTTAATCAATACTTGTGATTACGCTAGTCAATCTTAATATTTAAGTCATTCGAGAGAAACTGTAAAGGTAAATATGATTTTGTTTAACAATTAACGATTTAGCGACTTGTCTTTGTCTCGCTAGATTATTATTCCTGTGGAGTGCACACTTATAACTCAGCTATGAAAAGGTTAAAACTGAGAAAAATGCGACTACGCTCCAGTGTGAGCAGATTGTGTCGATTAATCGCCACTTTTACATGCATATTATTACTACATATATTGTTTACCTGGTAATACTGCTACGCTCACGTTTGCTATCATATTTAAATATTGTCTATAGGCACACTTTCTGGGGATTGATTTATCGAAAATATGAGTAAAATGAAGATTTTAATACGATTTTAAAATATTTAGACGATAGGCACTTTCTTAATAGCTTTAAGAAATAAAAATTCACCGAATTATGCATAAGGAGTAATGAAAAATTGATGTTTGTTTTTAGTTTTATGAAAGTGCGTTCGTTTATAATTACCTTAAGGATTTATCTTATGAACATGTCCATCTAAGGACATTTTTACTTGACTTTAGAAATTATGCATCGATAACACGAACATTAAAAGTTTGGGGGATTTGCGCATATTCTTTTTACTTAAATTGTAGACCTGAAAAGGAGAGTAAGATAACTCCCGAAACAAAGAAAATAATAAATAAATAAATTTTTTCAAATTTTCTCTGTTAAAGCCTATAAAAATATTCTTCAAATAATAAATAACTATTTTTTTTTCAAAGAGTTCCAGGAACTATTAAAAGTCAGTAAAGTGAAGATGTGTATCCGAAAACTACACCATTATTTTACATTTTCTGAACATGGACGATATAAAATTATGTTTTGATTTACTTGGATGTGATGTTGCATTGCTTTGACTTGGTGGCCTAGGTGGCGAAGGATTATATTCGGTAGCTGGCCCACTACTTGCACTTCCAGAATACGTGCTTTGGTAAGTTCCGTAATTTTCTATTGATGAATTATTAGATCCGCCAGGTGGAAATGAATCTTGAGAATTCGATGACCCTAAAATGTTAAATAAAAGTGAAAATTATTGAATGCAGTTATAAATTTCAAATAACACAAGATGAGATTAATACGGAAGAGAAATTAAACTTAAAAAAAAAAAATTAATTCTATTAAATTTACAACAATTAATCATACAAATTAAGTAAATCTATGTGCGCCAGCGCAGGTTCACGTCCACACTCGTTCTCTGTTTATAATGAAGTGTTGTTTCCAGCCTTTTTTCAATACCATTAGATTTTTCAATATCGGGGCAGTTTGGTGTCAATTTTCGGACACTTTCAGACTACTTAAATTACTTTTGTATTTACATACACAGACACACACACACACAAACACACACACACACACACACACACACACACCAATGCACACACACGCACACACGTACTCAAATATGATGGATACCGGGGAAATAAAATACCCGGGCGGACCAAAACTAGCTAGGGGAAAGATCCCCGATTATAAACCAAAAATGATTGTAGTGTACGATAAAAATGCATTACCCCAAGTGGGTGTTTTCACTAGAGACGTTCTACCGCCGATCGGATACAAGCCCCGGTGGTCGGTGCGGGCTCCACGGATTTTGGGGGGTATCACATACACTATACCGACAACGAGACTGCAACGGTGGATTAACTCATGGAGATAGACCACTTAGCCTCCACAATGTTTAAAGCATCAAATGAAGAGGACGCGAACAAATGCCTACTATCAAGTAGGTAGTATCAAGTACCAAGAAATGGAACAAGGAGTTCAGTTCCCTTGAAAAACAGATTGACGCCTTAATTGCCTAGATGACATGAAAGGGCAATATCTATAAGGAAATTAAAAAGATGGCGAACGGCCTCAAAATAACGTACAGTTGCCTGAAGGGGCTGGACAGCGGATTCTTGAAAATGACCACCGCACCCAAGAAGACAAATGAGCAGCAAACCTCACTATCGCATGTAAAGGGCACAGGTGTCCCGAAGATGCAAGCACAAGGTGACGACGCTAACAGTACACCTGGCAAATGGAAGGAGATCTCTCCTGTCCAGTCTGAGGACCAAAAGAAGAGAAACATCGCGAGAAAGGTGAAACCAAAATACTTGGAGCCTATAGACTCAGAGATGGAGATAGTCTCGCGTGCGTCAGTTCAGGAAACAAAGTATCTTGAATGGTAAATGGTAGAGACGAGGAAGACGAAAAAGAAGAAAAACAAAGAAAAGAAGGGGGAGAAGACGTATGCGCCCCTATGCCTTTGTCATCCAGCCAACAAAGGTGAGTATGTTATCCTTATTCTAAACAAGGATAATCAGGGCAAAGCCACATAAATATCTGAAAAGATTAGCACGGTGCTCGGCAAAGATGCCACTATCAACGCTTGAGTGCAGGAAATAACACAAATAAATAACACCATAAAGGAGGAAGTGTGCGAAGCAGTGATGAGGGAACTTAAGAATGGTCATAGTGTCGCCTTAGAAGCAGTGTTATCAGTGAGGAAGACATATGGCGGCATGCAGACACTACTGCTGAGGCTACAAGCGTAGTCAGCTAAAAAGTTCTTAGAGAAGCAGACGATGCAGGGGAATTGGTCGAACGTACAAGTACTAAATTCATGAGGCCTACCAAGTGCTTCAAATATTGGTAATATGGCCACATCACGAAGAAATGTATCCTGGAGATCGACAGATGTAATGATTCATCAAGTGCGGCGAAGAAGGCCACAAAGCAGAGAAGTGCACGGCGACACCATATTGCAACCTCTGCAAAGAGGCAGGCAATAAGGAGACGAAGCGTCCTGGGCAACCGGAAGGTATCCAGTATACGAGAAGGCGTACAAAAATCCTCCTGCTTCAAAAATGGCATTGAAGGTACTACAAATCAACCTCAACCACTGCAAGGCAGCACAAGAAATGCTGTTCCAAACGGTGCGCGAAGAGAAGGTAGATGTGGTTATCGTTACCGACAAATACAGAAACCTCGATGGACTCTCTTGAAAGACTGACGCGGCGAACTCAGCAACCAACTGAGGAAGAAATAGAGGAAAAATTCAAGTTGACGCAGTCCAAACTGACCAAACCTATCAAGCGAAGGAAGCGGCAGTGTTGAATCGAGCTGCTTGCGGTCAAAACCTTACAAGGTCGTCATAGCTCGGCTCATGAGTCAGTCAAGACAACAACCCGCATGCCCCGAGCAACCCGAGAAGATCGTCAGACTGTAAGAAATGTATATCTTTATATACGGTGTATTCAGACATTTCTTGCAGTCAGAATAGTGCGGGGCCAACGCTGGTCAGTATTCTGTTCCTGTTGCAAGAACCCTTCCCCCAAGAAACTGGGCACATCCCTCCGATCACCCGAGATGAGTTACTTCGAGAGAACAAGAGAGTCGGAAACAACAAGGCACCTGGAATGGACAACATCCCCACCATCGCATTAAAGATGTCAGTCAACGAGACTCCGGAGATATTTCTAGACGTGTACAATACATGTCTCGCAGAGGGAACCTCACCCGAGCGATGGAAGCGGCAGAGACTTGTGCTCTTGCCCAAAGTCAACACACCACCAGATAAACCGTCATTCTATTGCCCATTGGGAATGTTAGATTCATCCGGGACAACGCTGGATCGATTCATTTTCAATCGGATCGAGGCCGCTATTGGATATATCCTAGCAGACGACTAGTACGATTTCAGGAAGTGAAGATAGACACTCGACGCTATTAACCAAGAAGCCGGTAAAGTGAAGGAGGTGATCTTTGGAAAGCAGTGGAAAGGCGGGAGCAAGAATTATTGTCTGCTCGTAAACTTGAATGTGAGTAATGCCTTCAATTCAGCGAGGTGGAAGAACCTCTGGTGGTGGATAAGCTTCACCCTGGTGGTGGATAAGCTAGACGTACTGAAATAACGGACCAAAACAATATCAGATCACTGGGGGAGTTCCGCAGGGCTCAGTGTTAGATGGATCTCCACTGTGTTATATCATGTATGATCTACTCAAGATCCAGTTGCCATTAGGAGCTGAGATGGTGGCCTATCCGGACGACGGAGGGCTGATTATCACTAGAAAGGACTTTGCGGAAATTCGACGTAACCTTGGCAGAGAATATATTATCATTTAGCATAGAAGGTCGGATCGGGGGGTTGTCGTGAAGCCAGAAATAAGCGTGAGTTCAGCCCCCCATAAGGTAGGCGGCGCCACGTCTGCCTATGTTTAAGCATAGGCGAATATATATATATATATATTGTTATGTGTCCATTTATCATAATCGAATATAAGAACAAAAGCGTTGCTAAGTTACTAGTATGTTGTGCTTGATTCGAGTTTAGTTAGTTGATTCGAAAGCTTGTGATTGATAATACGTTCAATCGTATATGTTTATGTTCTGCCGAGCTTGCAACTACTGAGGCTGTTGCGGTCAATACCACTGACACCGATACCATTCCTGCTACTGAAAATTTAAGTCGACATCAAATAGGTACACTTAACCCTACAATT
>JAPYZO010005457.1:0-22925 GCA_030522905.1 Torymus flavipes | reverse complement strand
GAGATACTTATTTTCATACTTAAAATAATAATTTTGTTATTTTTTCAATAATTTTACAAAACCAACTTTTTCTTTTGTCTTTAACGCAATGTCCATTTGAATACTTAATTGCTGCTAGTCAATTCCGCATCATACCATGTACTATGTAAATGACATAATTCATTACGAAAGGAGCGTATTATTGAGTAAACTATAATTAACCAATTCTAACTTTTCAATTGTAAATTATCATTTCATTTTTGTCAAATAAGTAATTAATTTTTGTAATTTAATTTTGTTTTTTTTTCAAAAACTGTACAGAGTCTATCAACAATGATTCTTTAATATTCTTTAATAGAAATTTATTATTAGAATTTATTTCCGTTAATAATTTAATAAAATTTAAAATGACACCATATTTTCTAATTACAAAAAGCTTGTATTATTATTATTTTTTTTTAATTAAATAAACAATTATAATTCACCTTCACATTTTTTGTTCTATTCAATTATTCATGTAAAACACTTAATCAAAATCCAAATTAGGGACATTGCGGTGAAAATTTTTCCGACCCATTTCTGCTATGCAAATCGTTATGTTAATGTCATATTTGAAAGTCAAAGTCAAATTTCGATATTTACATCAATTCTTCGCATAATAACGTAGCATCAACTGCTTGTTCTGCAAATGTCACCTATAGATTTTACTTACTTTAATAAAGTAAAAACTGAACAATCAAAGAAATAATAAATAGAATAAAAATAATAAAATGATGCAAACAGCAAACAACAAATATTATTTTAGATAATAATGTATTGCATTGAGCTTAAATTAATAATTGAATAATGGCCTTTACAATATAATTATTAAATTTACGTATACACTGTGCAGGTGTAGTAGGAAAATTTACATTTCGTAATATTAAAGAAATTAGTGTTAAAATAATTGTAAGATTTACAATTGAATAGATGAAAAATTATATTTTCCCATGTACCTAAGCGAATAAAGTTAATAGTATATCCATATTGATGTTTTAGATCCGTGAACAATCCATGGCCGAGGTGGACAGGCGTGATGCACGCTGACGAGATCAGCTACATTTTCGGTGAGCCACTTGACCCTACCAAGGGCTACACGCACGAAGAGGTGCACTTGTCCAAGAGGATGATGAGATACTGGGCGAACTTTGCAAAAACTGGGTAAGAAGAACTCGTGTACACATCACTTTCGCGCCACCTTAACCCCTTCACACACATATACACACGCACACACAACCTCTCTGTGTGTCGCATACTACGCGACTACTCTTCTCACTTTCGCTTTGCTCGCATTATTCAGATTAATGAATATAATGCTAAAAATACGTCGCCTTCCTCGGGCGTCCTCGCTAAATGCTTTACCGTTGTTTCTTTAGCTGACACAATTATACTGCCTCATGTGCGCCATATTTTATCAACGATCACTAATTTGTCGCGTTCAAATATTTGAAGGTGGTTACAGTATTAGATAAATTACTTGTTTTTATCTTATCTAATATTTTACTTGGACTTATAGTATTTTCTTTTTCAGTAAAGAAGTAAAAATTTCTTTCTTTCACCTCTACGATAAGGCAGCATTTTTTTCTAAACAAATTTAACTTCAGTCGCATTCAACATGAAACTACTTTCTTATCTATATACTTCTGTAGTTTTCAAAAAAGAAAAATAATTATTTTTATCATGTTTTTCAAAGCTGCAGTGAAAGAAAAAAATTCCATTGCGTTATCGTGGAAAGGAAATTCTTACCATTTTCTTTCAAATAGCTTGTTTTTTTCCTTTCACCACGCGGCAAGTCAAGCCAAGTTGGCAAAACGGCACATTTCCACTTCCCAGCTGACTTTGTAAGGATCAAAGAAGTTCCCTTTGAAAAGTCTGAAGTTAAAGGTGTTCATGTATGCAAAGTTGGAGGCTCCGCATTATTTTTGATGTTGGCTTTGTCAGCCCGGCGCTTGATTATGCCCGTCTACATATACATATACGCATGCGCATTTGTAACTTCAAAACTATTAAAAAACTTCTTTTGCCTTTGGTGAAGACTGGCGTACGCAAAAATAAAACTTTGGAAAGATTGGGGTGAGTTTACCCTCGAGGAAAGATAAAGTAATGGGTTTTGAAGATTTTTCGCAGTGTACAGTCACTGCTAAAACTAACGCGATCTCCGGTTATCTTTTTGGCATTAAATTTTATATCATTCATTCGATAATTGCATTTTTTTGTTGCTTATAATGTACATATACACCGCTTGCTTGATTAAACACATTATACAATATCCGTTCCGAAAAATCACTTATAACAATGTTTACATTTAATTTATACTTCGATTGCAAAGTCGAATTTAATTTCCGACTGCCGTAATTAACAAACGCAATTGAAAACAAAAGCATTGTTACTGCCGCAATGTTTCCAAAATCATTTTCTTTTACAAAAGCTTTTTCATGAAAAGCAAAAGCAAAAAATGCAACGAACAATTGACGAATAACGAATATTCGCAGTGACCCGAACATGGGCGACGACGGCTCGTCCTGGACGGAGGTGACCTGGCCGGTACACTCGGCGCACAAGAAGGAGTATCTGACGCTCGACACCAACACCACGGAAATCGGCTATGGTCCCCGGGTGAGGCAGTGCGCCTTCTGGAAGAAGTACCTGCCCCAGCTGCTCGCTGCCACATGTAAGTAACTTCATCGCTCTGCTTTTCATTGGCTCAATCTATTTGATAAATATTATGAAATGGGCGCATATGTAAAATTCATAAGCGTAACAAGTTTGTCACCCGAAAACGGAGCAGGAATATTTGTATTGCAAACTCGAACCAGATAATGTTTTGAAAAGCCAATTGTTATTCAAACTCTTAAAGTCGTTTTAGTACAAATTTTATTAAATTTTTTAATTTAATGGGAAGCGTTCCAGAAGCAACTCAAGAAAATTCAAACCTTACTCATGATTAAAATGTAATAAAAAGCCCTTTTTCATAAATTATATATTTGCGAGACTTAGCGCGATACTCATTTGCGTCTCCCGCTAAAACATTAGGAATTTAAACTCAAAGATACAACGTTCAAGATCAAGAGTGCATCGCCACGAGTACATATATATAGATCTCGGCCAAAAGTAAGTTCACTCGATTAGGAACTTTCCGTCTGAGCTCTCGTCGCTCTGCAAACTATCCGGGCAAGTTCTGCCGACTCTGGCGCGCGTAATTTAAGAACAATGGACTCCCCACTTGTCCGCGGGGCGATGGAATCAATGAAGTGCCTTTTGCCAGCAGCAAGTGCCATCGAGCTCTCTTGCTCACTATACTCAGTCACTCACTCGCGACAACTCTCCGCGCATGCAGTAAACAGAGGGAATAAGAAGCGCGCAGTCTTCTTGCGCTAATTGAGGCCCTGTGCGCATTGATGCTCGTCAATTGTCTCTCTGTCCCTTTCTCTTGGTCTCGTTCAGCCGCTCGGATGACACCTGTTGAATCGGAAGTGCATTCGGTTAGCCCCGCAGGCGCGCGTGTGCGAGCCGCGACTCAATTTATCGTCTTTACACTCGATCCGAGGTGGCGGCGCGCTCTCAGCCGTGTTTTATCCGTCGTCGTCGTCGTCGTCGTCTTTGGGCGCACGCGCTAGGTACCTACTCTGTACGTCTGCCTGCGACTTTTACGGTCGCTGCGCGAGCGCTGGCTGATTTTATATGGCTCGGGGGACAGGTTGACTGGTCGTTGAGAATGGCCGTTTCAGCCGAAAAAAGAAATATATAGGTTGTTAATGTTGTTTAAAGATTAAATTTACTGCCCAGAAAACTGTTTGCTGTGGAATGGGTAAAATCTAAATTTAACAAATCTATTTTCTATTGTTGAGGGAGATCTATTAGAAGAGAGTTTATGGCATTGCTATACAGTATTTATTTTTGAGGTAAATGCGCATCTATGATTTGAAATAAATGACGTGTTATATTTTTAATATGATTTGGGCGTCGGCATTATACCTGTAATAGATAAAGAGAAAGTGAATTTTTTCATTAAAGTTGAGTAAAAAATGAAGATGATTTTTTAAATATTTTTTAAGGTCGGTCAAATATAAAATAGAAAACTATAGCGTAAGGGATTACAGGATATACGGTGAAACAAGTACAAAGGATTTTAGAATACCCGGTGAAAAAAATCGGACGAGATTTTGTAAAAGATACTCTTAATCTTTCATATTGTAACAGTCGGTATTTAAGCCATTCTTCATTTCAATAAAAATTCATCAAATTCATGGATGAGTTATCTTGCGTTTGCACGTAAAAAATACTGTTTTTCAATCTCGTGAAAAAATGGTATTTACTAAAACTTTTTTCAAGATAGCAGAAATTTATTGTTTGTACGTGCCTGTTGCCTAGACATTTGACTTTACCTTTATCGAATTTTATGATTGTAAATAGCAGATATCGGAAAAATATGTGTCAAGATATCAATACTTTCTATAAATATTTATTGTCAGCTTCAGCATTGATATTCTATAAATCTCATCAGTCCTAAAGTTATCTTTAAGCGTGAAAAATGTTAGTTCATTCATCTTGTTTTATAGTAAAAGTAATAGATATTACTCATATCAATATTTTTTGTTTTTCCGTACACCGTTTATCAATAATAATTGATTTTTTAATATTCTTCAATATAAATTCATCATGAGAATTAATTTCAATTAAATAGTTTAATATGCAAATAATCTTTTATAAGAGTAAAATGCTTAATGAAAAAAATAGTTTAATAAAATGTAAAAGTATAAACACTTTCTAATTAAAAAAGCTACAACAATCATTTTGTAATAAATCAATTCACGAGAAAATGATTTAATTACACGTCTCGCAAAGTCCCGTCATTGTTCTCATCGAGGAACTGAAGGCATGGACTTAATTAGACCGGTGCAGCAAGCCGTGCGCGAATCCCTTCGTGTAAAGAGAAAAAATGCCGAAGAAGGATAAAGAAAAGAAATTGAATTTCCCATTTTCCTGCGCACCGAGATAAAAAAAAGACAAAAATTCCTGAAGCATCGTCGCGGAAGCGGAAGGCGAAGCCCATCCTGCAAAGTCAACTGTTACATCATTTATTCAATGCTCGCATCCGGTCTGGCTGAGCGGCCAACTGTCCTACTTTGAAAAAAAAGACTAAGGACGAAAAGAAAAATTGGCAAGGGGAGATGGAGAGGTGAGTTAAGTAGAGATTAAAAAAATGTCGATTGATGGGATTAAGGGCGAATTTTAAAGTGCACTCCCTTTTGATTGTCGCTGAAAGATTTTCTTCGAAGAGCCGTCGGTGAAAGTGTTTGATGAAACGTAAATTCTGTTAACTTTATTACGTATTAATCATCGGTAGCTCTCAAACGATTTTTAAAAAATTTTCTCGATTCCATCATAGAAATCATGATGGTATTAGAGTTATACAAGCGTATTCAATGATTAAAAGAATATTAATACGCAAACCAGTACTAATGAGGTAATTAAAACGGTAATACTCTAATGGTTTTTTGAAAATAGTTTTGACAGACTCATTTTTTTCTAAGTAATTAAAATTAAATTATTTTAAACGTATCCGTGTTTAGTCTTTTTTCTACAAATATACATTTAATCATGTACGAATTAAGTATAATAAGTGCATATCTTTTTTCTCTAAAACATGCAAAAGGACAGAGACCTACAAAATCTGCCTCGAGGAATGCTAGAATTTCTACTAAAGTTTCTCGAGGAAATGGAGTAGGGATTTTTACGCCGATTAGTTAGAAATGAAAATCATACTTAGTCGCAAGTAATTTCAGGCAAACATTTGTAACAAAATTGGTCAACAACTAGAATTGAAATACTTACAAAATTAAATATTTACGCATAATCACTTTTTTCTCATCAGTATAGTTTTTAACCTTTTTGAAACCCTTGTCACAGTGATCGAGTCGAGTAATTTATCTGACCAAATAAAGTTATTCAGAAATCTAAAAAACACAGATTCGAAAAATTTAGAAGTCGCACCTCTGTGTTAATCGTACAGTAAGGGACCCGAAATACCTCCCGTCAACAAGTTATTTACTCTTAGGAAGTAAACGTACTATATTCGTGTCCCATAAGAAATATATCAGAAATGCTGAAATCGATATTTGGGTTTGTGATTATTTAAAAAATATATTTGCTAAGAAAAAAGTAATATTTCGCTGGACCATTTAAATGCCACTAAAGAGCTCCACGCGTCTTTCTTTCGCCAACTAATGCACGGAGTAAACCGGGTTATTACTGACTCTCGGTGCAGTTGTTGGCCGTTACACACAAAGGAGAATGCCCACGGGTACCCACACGAGCATGTACAAGCCGAGCCCGCGAAATTGGCACGATTGTCTGAAGTACAATAGGAAAATAAATTGCACGGCCGGAGAAGTTTGAGCTTTTCGACGTTATATCACATTTTGCGGCTGCAAATTTTCGGACTGTTACGGATCTGAATTTTACAGTTTTCGTTTAAAAAAGTTTCCTCTTTGTGTGTGTGTGTGTGCGCGCGCGTGTAATATCTGAAATTTGATGCAAGAGAATTAAAGTGGATTAAACTCTCTAGTACACTTTATAATTTAGTTATAATTATAACTTAAAGTATATTCTTGAAATGCTATTTCTGAACCGTTATTTTATATAAAAAATAATGCAAAAACGCAAATTCACCGCACAAGAGGCAAAACTTTTAATTTGCGAACTTTGGCCGCGATGTAACAAGTTTCTTGAAAAATAAAATTATTCTTACGACTTATAACTTGGAGAAGTTCGTCGACAGAAAGCATTATCCTTTGAGTTTCAAACTTAATAAAGACATTGCTGAACACATTTTCAACCTGACGGTAACAATATTTAGACGTATTAACTTTTTAATAAAAATAATATAACTAGTTTCTATACAATTAATTCTCGGAAATCTAGCAGTATTTCGTCGAAAATATTATTGTTCAGAAGTGAGAGCATTAGTCGTGGTACAAGTGCACTCGTTGAATTTGATTCCATACAGAGTAACCGAGTCACCGTAAATAGGTACAGAAGTTTCCGGAGCCGCGGAATATTGCAACAAAGACACGACAGCATTCCTACCCGAAAGTCGGAATTCTCAATGCCGAACGCATCAAAGCGACCTCAGTGAGCTTGACTGGCGCGAATTTCAAGTTAAACGTGTGTATCCACACTGCCGAATGCAATGCTTATACGACGCGACTGCACGCCATGCAAACAGCGCGCGCCGCGAGTTTGTGGAGTTGAGATAAAGATGTCGAACTTCCTTATAAGTATAATCACTCAATATCTTTTTATTTGAACAAATTAACGTATTTTGTGAAAATACGTTTTTATAAACTATTATGAAAAAATATACTATTAATAGACACTTTCCCTTTCAATTGTTTCACAATTGTTAATATTTTTAGTATACAATGTTGCTTAACTATTTACTCATTCCAATCCAGAATAATATTGCTTGTGAAATTTTAAATCAACACAATTCAATGCATTTCTAACATAATGTAAACTAATCATTCTGCAGAATCCTTAAAGTATAAAAATATAATTCATAAACTGAATAAACCTTTATTCGTGATAATAAATAATAATTACGATATATGTATATAGCAAAAGCGAGATCACAAACAAATTTCGTGCTTATTACACGTATACATAATTTTTTTATAGTTTCTTAAATCTAAAATGATTTCCTACGCAGCTTTCCTCTCTACACCGGGAAAAGATTTTCTTCACAGCAAAACATTCCAGACAACAATAACGCGCCAATCCCGAGCCTACGCCAACCTCTCGTCAATTATATCACTTTTCCGCCGTATCTAACGAGCTTGCAGACACGCGCGCAAAACGTCGCGTCCCCTATACTCGCGCATCCACACACGTCGAGTGGCTCGCTCGCGCGACGAGATATCGGATACGTGTTGCCGGCGCTCTCTCTCTCTCTTTCCCCGGGATCGTCTACTTAATTAGAAACGGCGCGCGCACGGTTTTCATATTGCTAATTAAGCTCTTCGCCGGTAGCGCAAACTGGCGCCAGTGCAGGGAGAGGCTCTTTCGCGAGCGAGTGCGATGCGATCGCCTGTAATAATGTAATCAGATGTGCGCCGGGATCGCGCCCCGCAAATTAACGGCCTCGTTAGAGCCGCGGGGAGATTTGTTCGCGAACGCGTGGATGCTGTGCTTGCTTGCTTGCTTGCTCGTTTGTTTCCCCTGAACGTTGCCGTGCCTTCTTCTTTTTTTTTTTTTTAATAGTCGAGGTCGAAATGCGAGAGGTGCTTTATGGGAAATTCATGGCCGTCGTGCTCGAAATACGGGCAACGTACGTTCAAGCTCTTTGTTAAAATGTAGTAAACAACACTATTGAGAAACACAGAAAGTTATGGATTCACAGAGAATAATAATTGACTTTGTGATACATAGGGCCGTTACACGCAAAAAAAAAACAGGGAACAGATACAGTAATAACATGGGTTACTATATCTATACATATGAGGAACAGCACTTGTTTCTTATGTGTATAGATATAATAACCCATATTATTTACTGTGTCTGTTCCCTGTTCGTTTTGTGTGTAACGGGCCATAGTATTAGAACTCGATTGGAGCTGTGAAATATTTCTTGGTTGAAAAGTAATTTTATCGCAGATATGCGCGTCTTCCACAAATTATTACAGCAATAACACATTTATTTTGAAATTCGAGTAGTGTATGTACCATATAACTCTTGGCTGATTTAAGTCCTGTTCGCGTACAATGCGCCGTTAAAATCATGCTGAAAATATAAGAAATTGTCTCTCAAGCGGGAGAAATATCTTAAAAGAAAAGACCAAAACGGCGATTAAAATTTAAAGACTCTATTTTAAGATGCTTTTAGTAAAATTGCACGCGATTTTTTCACCGAGATACATCCGTTAAAATTTAACATATGAAAAACGTTCTTGTCAAACCCATTATGCAGCTAGATAACAGCGATTCTTTTCTTCCAAAAATAGTTTTTTACCTTTTCATCGTGAAATATCAATTAGAGAAAACATCAGTCATCTTAGTATTAATTGTAAATAAAAGTACGCGCCTTTCGATTTTTCTAAATGTAAAATTATTTATTAATTTTTAATTAAAATTCACGACAGATAGGTGATGTTTGCCTATTTCGGGGTTTTACTACTTAAGAGGCTGAATAAGCGCAAAATACATATTCTGCAGTTGAGAAAGTTAAACACGGGGAAATTGGCTACATCCTGTCAAGCGCCTGACTGTACGGATATTTAACTACTTAACGGAGAGTATTATACTCAGTTCCTGAGTATTTAAACAAAGCTTTATACTGAATAAATTTAATAATTATATGCAGAATAAGGAAAACTGAGAATACATATTTACGCTGTAGTGTTTACAAATATAAAATCGGTGAATGCAAAATGAGTCGGTGGAAAAACACTAATTAATGCCTTTTAATACAGCGTTAAAAGGCTGTAATTCCGTAATTTCAAGCAATGAAAAGGTAAAAAATCTCGTGTATACCATTTGTTAACACGCGGTGTACATATCAACGACGTGAATTGAATTATTGCGTGAGGAAAAAAGGTCGTAATAAAAAGAGCGAGAAAGAGAGAGAGAGAGAGAGAGAGAGAGAGAGAGAACGAGAAAAAAAGTGAAAAGGCGCGAAGACGAGCCGGCGAGCAGTCACTCGCTTCGGGGCATACGCCGGACGTTATTTCATACGCGCGCGACAGCGAAATTGCGAGAAAAGAGAAAAACTGGCAGAGACATAGCGAGATGGAAAAGGGAGCGCAGAAATTACGGAAATACATGTACACGTGCATGCACGTACACATGTACCCTAGGAAAAAGGATGGCAAAGGAATGGAAAAGGAGCGAGAAAGAGCGAGGGAGGGAGTAAAATGGAATAAGTCGGCGCGCGAAAGCGAGATAGAGATCGACATTGTGGAGGTAAAAAAGAGGCGAGGAAGGAAGGAAAAGAGGGAGAGTAGAATAGGTAGAAGGAGGTGAGGGGTAGAGGCGCTACTGCAATTTTTCGCTGCATTGTCATCTTTATTCCGCTCTTGGCTCCGATTTGCCTAACGGCACGGCGCCTCTCTCTCTCTCTCTCTCTCACTCGCTCGCTCCTCCATCGTAGCCTCAAGATAACTACTAACGCTTTTAAACTCGGATTCCTCGCAATCTTTTCGCTCCTCTTGCTCTCCCTTCGCGCCCCTTTGTCGGGAACTTTTCTCGGAAAAGAACGAGAGAGAGAGAGAGAGACTTGCCCCCGGAATTGAATTTTTCATACTATATACCGGCGGTGTGGCACCGATGCGCACTTATATACTTTTTCCCCCCGTCCCTCGTTCGTTCTCTTTTATACAGCGCGCCACTGCCGCCGTACTTTATTAGTCGGACGTGCTGCGGAGTCGAGTTATTTTGTTCTCATTAAATTTCCGGGCCCGCTGCGCTGGCTGCGCGAGCCTTAATTAATTTTAGAATTACACCATTAACGAAGAAGAGCGCACGTTTCGATGCCTCTCGCGAGTTTTGCCTTCCCGTGCCTGCAGCTACCCTTTTCAGCGCAGCCTCTTTCCATTCGGACTACTCGTGGCGAAAAATAATTAATCCTTATTTAATTAATGGGCTTATTGGCTTAATAATCTCTGCCCGCGTGAGGTACAATTATTGGATCGGAATAAAGATTTAATTTCGTGTTTTGCGCTGAAATTTTCATCCGATACTTTTTAATAATGAAGCTTGATAATTAAATGAAAGAAACACGACGAATGCAATCAGTTTCTCAATAGCCTTAATTAAAAATTAAAGTTAAATATAATATCGTGCCGGTTGGCAAAAAGGTTATACCGCAAGTAGCAATGAAACCATCCAATTTAAAATAATACCGATAAAGTTTGTATGGATATAAAATTGTATAAAAACTTTTTTAATTGTAAAATGACATTGATATAATAACTAAACGGGAATAATATTCAATTGTGATCGTGACTGCGCGCTCGAGAACTTTAAACTACTGTTCCGCCGTAAGTTTGCGGGATCTTGGCATCCGCCGCCTAGTGATCGAAGTACTAACTTCTGGCGGTATAACTACTTTCGGATAAGTAGCTGCTACGGCCTCGTTGTAGTAGCTACTTAAACAATTACCGATCGATTGTAGGTCGTTATTCCTCTCTAGTTACGGAAAATTCAAACTTTTGCAATTTTACTTAGGTAAATTGTTCCTCGCTTGTTTGGGAAACAGGTAGCAATTACTTTTAAAGTGTAGCAAAAACTCGTCGTCAGAAGATTTTTAGCAAATAATCAAATGGATAAAAAGCATATTAATTAAAGCATATTGAAAGTTGAAACTAAAATATTTTAACTTGCCATACTGATATATTAGAATGTCATATTAAAATTATTTTGAAATAGCTCCTAATAAGATATTAAACAAATTGGAGCATATCTGACAGATTATAATAAGCATGAGGAAAATCCAAGCTTACGAGTACAAAAAAGATCTACCTTTGACATTTTAAAATTCTAAAATCTACGTTTATTTGAAACCTTTCCAGAGATATAATTCAACGAAAATACTTATTTGTCAAGATGCCTTAGACGCTAGACTATATCACGGCAGCTTCCCTAGAGCGCAAAGCTTAAAAGAAAGCAAGAGAAAGCTGCACGGAAGCCTCTCCGAAGACGCCAAAAACGTTTTAACGCGCCGCGTGATTTCACCCATCAGCTCCTCGCTGGCCGCTCACTAACACTCCCACGCACACGCTCACACTCTCTATCTCTCTTTCTCCACTGCTGCTTTCTTATCTCGTGATCTTAAAGCAGCGATTTTTGCCTCCTCTCTCTCTCCTCCAGCGAGCGAGAGAAGAACAAAACGAGCAAGGCGCCGGTGACGAACGGGGGAAGTGCGAAAAAGAACGACGACGCAGAGAGAGAGAGAGAGAGAGAGAGAGAGAGAGAGAGATAAAAAAGCGTTACACAACGCGGCCGGTTTAAAGAGACTGCGGGGCCACTGGCCTAGAGCGCACCCGCGTGTGGGTGAGAGGGGTCTGCGCGTGTGTATGTGTGCATGCAGCCGGGCTAAAAATAAGACCTCGCGTCTCCTCCTCCTCCTCCTTCCGGTCCCTTCTCACTCTCTCTCTCTCCCTCTGCCTGTGTACACGGCGTCGCCCGCCCCGAGTGCACCAGCTACACTCTCGCTCTGCCCCTCTCCCCTTGTTTTTCTTTCTTTTAGGTCGCTGCCGGAGAGTAGTGTAGTCCCTTTGGAGAGGGCACGCGTAACCTTAAAACACACAGCCCTTCGCCTGACCGGCCGTATATACTACTACTCGAAGGGTCGCGAGAGCATAGTGCGCGCGTGGCTCTCGGGTCGCACGCTTCTTCCGGCCATAGAGATAAAACGTGTAATCGATGCTTTAAAATGATCCGCTTTATGAGCAAGCGGGTTAGCAGTAAATTTCGATTAATTAGCTTCCTTGGCGTGCCTTCGTTTTTTTCTTCTTCTTCTTTATACCTACCTTCGGTCTTTTTGCTTTTTACTCGGCGCTGCTGCATATAAAGTTGGGCCAAATTTTTAAAAAGTAGGCTACTGCTTTTAATTACAAAGTTGATAAATTATGAGGCTTGGATGTATACAGCCTTGCGTTTCTTGAAAAAATGATAATCAGAAAAGATGTAGGCTGCGACGGTAGGACGACAAAAGCTTAAATATATTTTGGTTATATTTAAAAAAAGATTCGCATAATTCTTTAGCCAAAATTCAACGACTTTTCAAGAGCTGCCATTCCATTAATAAAATCATTTTACAAATGGACAGTAATTTTCGATCAAACGCTATTTTTAACGGCGTGTTTATTTAACGCACAAAGGCAAATGCTTTTTATATAAAAAAAAGAGCACCTCGCGTAAATAACTACAACCCCTCCGGACAATAACCAGCCGATACATGTCAATTATTACGTTTAATTGAAGAATAACGTATCGCGAAATATCCATTCGCAGCGCGCCCGCGCGAAATGTATATATATATCGCAATCAAAACGCGAGAGAGAAAGAGAGAAAAAGCAGCAGCGGCAGCCGTCGATAGCCAATCAAAACGGCGAGCCCTAGTTAACCTGGTCGATTAATTCCAATTTAAAAATGACAGCGTCACTGGACTCTCGCGCGCGTCTGCGCGCTCTCAAAAAAGCCCGGGCGAAAAATAACAAACATCAGCCGCGCTCGCGAGCGCGCGTCAGCATGGCCCACATTCCAAAATTCATAACTGTCGCCGTGGGCGCTGATTGCTGCACCCCATCGAAAACTGGAACGTAGTCATCCCCCCCTCTCTATACGAGGGAGAAAAAAAAGGGAGGCGGCGTTCGCTCTCCTGCGAGCGAGGGGCTCGCGAAAATTCGCGCCCGCTCGCCGGTCCTGAATTATGGCGTCACCACCGGCGGCGGCGGGGCGCGGCGAAATAACTAGGTTATGACGTCGATGCTGGCGCGCCGCCCCCGCCGCCGTTTCTCTCCTCTTTCCCTCCCTGCCGCCATCCCTCTCCCTCCCTATCCCCCGCTCCGACAATAGGCCTCGCGCGCGCGTGGATGCGTCTGCTGTCTCTGACGTCACGGGACGACGAACCAGCGGCCTGCTGCCTCCCCGCGCGTCCCTCCTTCTCTCTCCCTCTCACTCTCTGGCGTATTCAAATCCGGCGCTGCTACTGCCGCTTCTTCGTTGCTGCTGCTGCTGCTGCTGCTGCTGCTGGACGCGTGCCGAGGAGGGAGAGAGGCCTGCGGTAATGACTGGCTTCTGCTGCAGGCGGAGATTAGGAGCGTGATGTGGGTTTTGCGTAATTTGTGTGAGCCGCTGCTCTGCAGTTGCGTGTGCATGTCTGTGTGTGTGTATGCTGTACGGGTGGAGGAAGCTCGAGCTTGCGCCTACGGAAGCTTTTTTCCTGCGGCCGCTGTGCTGGCTTGGCGGTTGTTACGAGGATTATAGTTCTGGCCGCGGCTTGCTTATTAGTTAATCTTGATGGACTTTTTAGGCTTAAAGAAGGCAAATAGGATTTCTATGCGGCTGTGTGGTGAAGAGTCTATATGCGGCAACTCATCCTGCGGACTTATAATAAATAAAAGTAAATGAGAAAAAAAGAAAAACTTGGCACAAAAACTTTAAATGTTTAAATTTTACCTCAAAATCTCGTATGTATGGAGGAATGAAGGATAAAGTCGTAAAACGAACTACACGCCAGCACTTGACTAAATTTACATTTTATTTTTCATCAACTTTTATAATTAATTTGTTAACGTGAACCAAAGTACTTTGCATAAAAATAAAAGCTTAAAAGTAGCCCATCCACCCGATGAAAATCTAAATTTTGAAAATTCGGTCAGACCTGAGCCCCGGCCAGAGGACTCGGCGCACTGAAAAATTTAAATCGCGCCGGCGCTCGGAAATTCGATGAAACCTTTACAAAAAAGGCGCTGCCGGACCTCTCTTTCCCTTTCGCCCCTCCTGTCCTTTCGCGGGTACGTCGCTCATCAATAAATCAGCGAGCGATCTCCACTCGCGCGAAAATCCGTGTAAAATAACGGGACGATCGCACTGGCGTAGTATAGTCCTCGCGCGTCCCCCGGAAAGCGCATGAAAAAGCAATCGGACGTGTGTGTGCGAGCGCGCGTTGAAAGAAAAATGAGAGCGAACGAGTGCCGATGCAAAGTTACACGAGCAGGCGCGCGAGTCTCTCAATTTTTCAGTCTGCCGCATAGGTATAGTCTGCGTCTCGGAGGACTTTGCGCGGGTGCAGAGGAACGGTGAGTCGTCGCAAGAGCGGACCTTTTTAAGCCCTCCTTCTTCGCTCCGGTCTTGTCTACGCGGCAGCTCCTGCGTGGAGTTGGGCTTTTTTCGCTGGGGGAGATTTTGTCGTGGAAATTAATAGGGTTAATGAATAGCGAGCGGCTGAATAGACCGTGCGCACGTGTTCTCATAAGCTTATGACTCGGTTTATAATTTAATAAGTTCTTGAAAAGAGCTTAGTTGGAAGCTGGAAGTCTTGGAACAAGATTTTACTGATTAAAAATGTTCAATGAATTAATTAATTCGACTTTCCGCTAGTAAATACTTACGGTGCGCAACTTTCTGAGCAGGTAAACGTACAAAAATTCATAATTTATTAAGAAAACGGGTATTTGTCAATGACAATATTCGACGAAAGTGTGTAAACCACTGTGAGCATGAATAGCTTGCCAAATGACACCATAATTATTTGAATGGATTCTATGCACGTAGGAAAATCCATCTTATATCAAGGCAAATGACGAAGGAAAACATCGAAGCCGGGGAATCGAATCACACGGCAGGACGAGCTTCCCCCGAGCGACACGAAAACCCACTTCTGGAAAAGGCTCGCACACACGCAGAGCGAGCGCAGGAATGAAAGTGTTTACCCGAGCGAGCGGCCCGCAGTTCGAAAAAATAAAGAGCCCCGAGCGTCATTCAATAACTCTTCTGTCCCACCCGATGCACCCAGAGAGAGGGACGAGAAGATCCGCCTCTCTTTCTCCGTGTGCAATGGGGCAAATTCGATTATCCCCCTGCACGCGGCCGTACGTCTGTTCCCAGCGGCAAACACCGAACTTGTCGTCGTCGTCGTCGTCCTTTTCTTACATCCGAAAACAATTCCCGGGGTCCGCGTGCGTTTGAGGTCCCGTGTCGCCTTCGTCGGCCAGTGATCTTCACATGCACGATGTGTGTGTGTGTGTGTGTGTCTGTTCTGCGTGTGGTTTGGACAACGTCTGCGATCGAGTGTCGGGATTCCTGCGTTTTAACCATTCGTGGAGGAATGCTTTGGAACTCCGCAAATCGTTTTCGCATAATTCGGATGTTATCGTGATTGGTCATTCAGTAGAATTTAAAAACAGAATTTGTAAAAGTATATTTAATTATAAATGTAGTATTTAGTTTTATAATCGGTAACGGTATTGGAGCCTAATAAATTTTTCTTTTAATAATTCTTTTTAAGTTTTTATTTTACGTTAGTTTCATAAAAGTAGACAAATACATTACGAGCGAGGTAACACTGCTAATTCATTATGAAATGAACATTGTACTGAGGTAGTATATACCTACTGCATCTATTCAAGATATGATCAACTTAACACACAACTAGTAGTAGTACATAGAGATCTGTAGAACCATTTTCCTCTTTCAAAGACAGTAAAATTATAAATATTAAAAAATGGTTGATCTCCCAACTTCCAAACCAAATTGATTTCTCGAAAATAAAATAGAATATAATGTAAATTAAAAATTTGTCTTTAAATATAACTGGCCATGGTATACAAAAAGCAGACGACTTTGTTTTCGTCCCAACGCTCCACAAAACTTTTGCCCCATATCGACAACCAATTACGGAGTCTTCAAAGTCCAGTCTCCGAGCGCCCGTGCTTATGACACATTCTAATTAAGCTTTCCGGCAACGTTGTGTGACACATTAAAATTATAAATGCGCGACAATTTTTGTTCCAATTTACGCTGTGTAGCCTCGCACGGTAGTCCAGGCACGCGTATTCGTTAATTAGCATGCCCGTCTATAATTTAATATTAACTTTTCGCGAACCTGCCGAGCGCACAAAGGCCGCGAGTCGTCGCGATTCGCAAAACGAGCTTCACGTGCGACTCCCGCGTTATATCTTTACGCAACGACAGCTTTCGAAGAAACGCGGACAACGGTACAGCATCCGCCACTGACTTTTATTATATGCGATTCAGCGATAATCCGTGATCTGCTTGTTGTACTTCGCGCGACAAAGACATCGTGCCGGACTTTTGAACGAGGAAAAAAGCTCGATCAACGCGTGGTGTTTCAAAGGCGCGGACAAAGACATCGGCGCGCGTCTGTGAATTAAGCCGAAGAAAGGCACGGAATGGAAATTGCCCACATCGCGCGCGCGCACATATCGATCTCTCGAGGACGCGCTACGTCTCCTTCGCTGTTGTTCTTTTCTCAAACGACCGTGCACGCGTGTCTGTCAGTGCCTGCGTGAGTGAGTCCTTTGCCCGGAAAAGCTCCATTGTGCGGCTCTGTCGGGTATCAGGAACGTGCCGCGACGTACGAACGACTGTCAAATCGCTCTTTCTCCCCCCTGTCTGTATACTCGAGTGTGTCTTTCCTTTTTGTTCGGCTTTTTCGTCCTCCCTCCTCGTTTCTACGGTCTTTCATCTCGGATCTTCGGGGAGGAGAAAAGCAGGTACTATCCGAGTTTGTGCGCGTGCGCGAGAGCGAAAAACTACGGATGTCGTGCGGCTACAAAGTCTAGACATCACAAAAGAGGAAAGACGCGCCCTTTCAGTTAAGGACCCATGATTACAAACACGAAGGAAAAGTCTGCGGAAAAAAGGGAAAGAAGTTCAATATATTACATAGATTATAAATCTGCATTATATGGGCGTGTAGTTCATTATTTATACCTTATTTTTGATAAGTGTATATTCTGAATACTTTTATAAGCTACAATAATAAACAGAATGGGGAAAAATGGGATGAACAAATAAAATTATGGGGACGATATCTACACTCGTGCTCATGAAAGTAAATTAAATTTCTTCCTCAATTTAATTAGGTATTGTAACAAAGGACTGCACACGCACACAAAGGAAAATGCGTGAAAACAAAAATCAAATTGAATTTTTCCATTCCGTTTATCCGATACCTGGAAAACCCAATAAAAAATGATAAAAATTTGACACGCGTATTGTTATTTCTCAGAATCGCTGTATATTCCATCCCTGTAAAGCAATTCTCGGAAAACGGCTTTCCCAGCAGGCTTCTGAGAACTCGCCCGTCCTATAGTATGCTCGCCACTTGTTCACCATTCCGCGAAATAAAAACTCGCTGCAGATATACTGACATCGTCGTAATTCCTGGAAATCACCTTACACACGAAAAGCATCAGCCCGGGGCCGAAATCAATAGGAGATTGGCCACGGGAGTCGCGTCAGCAGCTCCCTGCCAGCGGGTAATTACGCAAATGGAGGCGAAGCGATTCATCACTCGTTAAAAGGAATAAATAAAGCCCCTGTCGAGGGTAGGGAAGCAGAGAGGAGAAGGAAGCTCCTTGGCGAGCGAAAAATCCAATGAGCCGACCGTGCGGGGAGAAGATGCCAGCCCGTGGCGGCTGTGCTCGTGCAGGTATAGAAGATCACGTGGATTGGCCCAGGCGTATCTCTTTTTATTCCCAGGCGCCGAGCTCTCTCGGTCTTTCTTCGATGGCTCTTTGGCGTGCTTTTTTCGTGCGCTGTATTATTGTGCGCTCGCCGAGGCGTATCACTCTTTCGACTCTGCTTCTTGTGGTCTCGTTACCGTGATTGTCGGTTTTTCCGCTTTTCCCTAGAATTCTTTTGTTTTCTTCGGATTATTGTCTACATTATTTTGCAGGACGTGATTCCTAAATAACAATGTACTCGTATAGGTATAGGAAATGTAGGCATAGAAAATTTAACAAAGAAGAGATTGTTTATTACAAGAAAAAAAAAATCCTTAACTTTTTTCCGGTTTTATTCGATCAACAAAAATGTATGACTAAAAGCAGTGTTTCAGCTATTCCATATGCATCCCAATACAATTCGTATTTTTCCTAATTCCATAACCATAGCTATATTCTCAAGTGTTGCGGAGCTCTTCATATCTGTCAGCAATTGAATATTTACCACTGGCAAACTAATAATTTTAGCGCTGCTTGTTAAAAAAATAACTGTTATTCTCCTATTCCTCACTCATAAAAATGTTCTTAAACTCATACTTTCGAGTAAAAGCACACAAGAACGTTCCGTTTGCATTGACTTTTCTTTCAAGTAGTAATTATGTTTGCAGTCAGACAGCAAGCGGCTTTCGACCGACGTTTAAAGTGAGTTCGTGCTTACCGGTACTAGCAGTGAAAGCGATTAAAGTCTAATTAGTACTCCAATTCGTCTTGATTTTACTTTTATTATAACGTATAGTTCATTTATTTAAAACACTCTACTTTTTGGTAAACAATATTAAAGCGTAACAAATTTTTTTTCCATTTATTATTCAATTTCATGCTCCACGTAGTAAACCAATCAATTCAGAATAACAACCAGCTATTACTTTTCGTTGACTAAAAATAAATAAAGTTTGTATTTTTCATATGAAAATAACAAGTTCGAAAAAACGACGTACAAAAATCGATCGAAAATCAACACACACTCCCTCCTCACGCATATTCCGAGCTCCCATCTGGCGATCATCGTTGTCGTCACATCGCCACCACGCCGTCAGCTCCTTTCTCTTACTCCCCTCTGCCTTTCCTGTTCCGTCATCCGCGTCATCTTATTGTTTTTCTATCTCGCTCGTTCCCCTCCCTTTTGCGTTCGGCCTTGACGAGCCCTTTGATGGCTCAAGTAATGTCCTTGCGAAATCGCGCGGACGCGAACTAAGCGTGGCTAAGCTAATGTTTTGTGCGTAGTGTGCCTTTCTACACGCTTCCTTTCGAGGGGATGATTTGGGGTGTCCTTGAAAGAAGAAAAATGGGGAGGAGCTTCTTCACTGTTGACGTAGTTTTTGGGTGTCGTATTTAGTGTGTGGTGAAACTACATGTGAATTCATAAGTCAAGCGATGGAAATAGGCGTAAGAAAACTTTGATAGGTGTTGTTAAATGCAGAGCTTGATATTTTAGAAGTGTAGTTATTTCTAATTTTTCTAATTAATGATTTAGTAGGGGGACTCAAATGTATAATATTATATAATTAAACAACAAAAGTTACAATATCTTTATTCGGTCATTCACTAGTTAAGTCACCCTATACATTCAAAAGATTCGTCAGAAAAGAATTGTAAGTATACCATTTCACAGCAAAACACAAGATGTATTAGGTACCACTTTGAGTGATTATAATTAAACTATGTTTTTTCTACCTACTAATTTGTTTATCTTGCAAACTTTTCATTTGAAATTTTGACCCACGAACATTATTTAAGCAGGAAGTGCTTTTTATCTGAATTAAAGGTTAAAAAAGTAAATACAGCTGTCTGTATAACTTTAAGTTCTATTGCTTCACTCTTTCGCTAACTTATATTCAAAAAAAAAATTCTTTTATAAATCAATTATGTCCAAAACGATTTACCTATTTAAAGTAAGATTATCTAAGAAAATTGCAAGCAAAAAATGAAGATATATTTATTAAAATGATAAATAAATATTGCATTTTTTTATTCAGTAAAAATTATAAAAATTTTACGGTAAAAGTCTTTCTCTAACCAATAGAAAATTTGTATCCGCCATTAAATATATATTTCAACTTATGTATAAAAGTATAGAAATAAAACGTTTTTTTATTATTTATAAATCTTATAACGAGAGTTACTCAAAACACATAAATAAACTTTTTCTCTTTATCCTAAAAAATGGCACGAAATTATTTTCATAACTCAGTATTTTTCGCGCTCGACTCTCTCGCTCCTGATTCTTCCTCGCCATCATGTTCCTTTCGGCCGCACTATATTATTTAGGAGCTTATTTCCGCTCCTCTTCGCTCTCCTCCGCCCTTATATCACTTTTTTTATAACTCTCTTCCTCTTTGCCCCTGCAGCCTCTTTGTTAAACTCGCGCGCCGTCTTCCTTATTACCGATCTATTTCGCCCTCTTCCTCGCTCCCCCCCTCGCCGTTCCCCGACTCTAATGACTTTTACTCGGCCGTTTATTTGTACCTCGACTTTTTATTACCGTACTTTTCCTCTCTGTCTCTTTTCCGTTCCTCCCTCGCTCTTTGTTAACTGTTTGTTTATCCCTTATCGGTTTCTCGCGCCTCTTACATCTTGATAATCTCGCGCAGCGAGTCATGTCGGGACTATAACTTCTTTTATTCCTCGGCTTTCTCCTAAGCTCTCCGGTATTACACCCGTCGCTGTATCTTGCGCTTGCTAACGTTTCTTTACTCCCCTCGCCGGCTTGCCCGTTTCTCGGGACTTTTAAGCTCCATCTGAAATACTCTATATAGAACATATTGTACTGTATTAAAATCCTTTGCTTATATTTCTTCTCGGTCTTTCTTTTTAGATGAAATAACAGTTTTTTATTTTATTTTCTCTAGAAAAATTTTTTCCGCTCAAAGTTATGTAATCATTTTACAATTTTCATAATTATTAAATAATAGAGGCTGCTATTAAAAAGTTAAAACTTAACTTTCTTCCTATTAGGTATGTAAAACAGATTCTGGAAATTTTATATAATTGCATTATATCTTCAAAGCCATGAGGAGCACGAAAATAAGCCAAACTACTAAATTTCATTTTAACTTCGTATTTTTTACGTAAACATTAATATTAGTTCTTTACGTTTCTTTCCACATTTCCCTACATATATATCAAACCGTAGAAATTTTCTCTTAGCACTACGAGTTCCGTAATAAGTACTTGTTAATTTTTCATTGCAATCTGAATGAAAAATTACTACATTTCTCGAACTTAGTCAAAATGAAGCCAGGGTACTATAATATTCATAGAGAATGTTGAATTTTAAAAGGATCTTACAACTTTTCAAATAACACGTGACCCTCAATGTGGTAATGTGATGTCCGAAGTTTGTTACGCTCCGCCTTACAAATCTCATTCGAAAATTCTATTAAACTCTTAAATTATCCACTCGGAGAGTAGATTACAACCCCCCGCTACACATCACCTCGCGCAGCCATTGAAACTTAAAAGCAGAAAGACGACGCCGCCGAGCAGCTCTTCGACTGCAAATTGGCTCATTAAATCCGCGCCGCGCGCGCGAGGCCGAGAGTCTTGCCGGCGTGCGATTAATTAGCGATCATCGATTAAGCCCTGCCAATAGTAGGGGTGGGGGTGGTGGCCTGCAGGGGAGATCGCCGCTTCAATTACGCTATCGGCCCGTCGCCCGCCGCGACGCGAGGGCTAACGATAAAGCCCCCCGGCATATATATATATACATGCCGCATGAGCTCTCTCGCGATAACGGCCGTATACGTGTAAGGACAAGCCCTGGACGTATTATGCCAACAAAGGGAACAACGAGGAGCCGGCGAATCTTAATGAGACTCCCGGGGCTGTTTTCTGCCGCTAAATAATGAAAGCCCGCGGCAGCGTGACGCGCGCGCCGCGCTCGGCGTTCACGCTCCGGTAATTGCTATTGAAGTAATAAGGTATGCGGAATATCGTGTACATGACGGGCTGTAAGATATTTCATGGGCTGCGCTGTACTTTGCTAAGATGTGCTCGGAAATTTTGTAATGTCGTTTGATCTTGTGCCTGACATGATATGTGAATAAACAGGGAAGTGGAGGTAGATTTAACGGAGGTGAGGACAGAATTTAATTTTAAATATAGGTGAAATATTTACTGAATAAATGAGAAACTAAAACAAAAAGATAGATGTATATGAGAGAAAGTAAATATGTATAAAGATTATTTTTCTCGGTATTCATGCTTTTGTTTTCGTGTTAAAAGCTTTTCTGTTTATTTATTCATCATTTACATTTTTCGATGCACTCATATCAGTGTTCTTTTTGAGTACAAAAATCCAAATTCAATAAATCATTCGATAGTAATTCTAAAAACAATTTCTATACGGATTTGCTTTTTAATGAATTCCATATTGCTTATGTTTCTTATAGGTATAGGTAAAGAATAGTTTATAATCTATTACTGACAATAATCACATTAACGTGAGGTTATTATAATATATATCAGTAAAACCAATATGTAAATTACCTTGGTATGATATTCATATACCTCCAATTAAGAGGATTGCTGGGGTTCACTTCTAAATTAAGCCTGCCTTAACATTGTAAGGGACTCTTCATGCTTTAATTGTAATTAACAATTGAAAATTAATAAGTTCCTCTTATGTATAATATCAATTAGAAAACTATATGTTTTC
>JAPYZO010005456.1:0-10215 GCA_030522905.1 Torymus flavipes | reverse complement strand
AATTGCTCTTCATAATACATCATTATCGTAACTTCATGCTTGCACACGATGAGCGCACACTGTTATTTAGCGCGCACTTTCTCGCTGCAGTGTGGGATACAACTGCACGCCTGCGCCACAGGGAGCGCGCTCTATTGTTTTACTCGAGCATGCGCTTCCCGTACTGACCACGCGATCCCTTTTCCGTGCATATATACTGTCGAAGAGAAAGTCGTCCTTGATGGCCTATGTCCGAGGATAATTTTGGGTTTTTCATGAAGATGTATAGATACAGTTTTCCAGCCTATTTTTCTACCTGCCGTCTACAACTTGAATGTTTGCAAATTTTACTTTCTTAAAATACTACCATAGGACAATTCATTTAACACTCTTCTTTTTGCTTATAATCTTTGTTCAAATGTTAGTTATTTCTTTTAGAATAAAATGCTTTTTAACTTAGTATAATTTTTTTTTAAGTAAACTAAACAAAACTGGAAAATTTTTATATTAATTTAAACACGAAATAGAACATCGTTTATATGTAATAAATAAATTGGCAATGCTTCTAAATCTTATATTCTTAGGGATATGTGTAATCACTTTCTAAGCAAGTATATAGTATATTAAATATTTTATTCTAATATGTTCATTATTTATAAATAAATAATTTTCGATTACTAAATATTTAAAATATAAAATGCTATATTAATATAAACCATGTTTTATCGTTAGTATTTTACGTTTGAGTTAAATAATTAATGAAAACGACTCTCAGTAAGTTATATAAATAGCCGCTATGACTGCCGCCAGGGTTACCAGATGGCGATCTTGTATCCTTTTCACTCCAGTGCAAATCATGTCATATTCTTCGGGAGAAAGTGAGACAAGTCGCCATCTGGCAACCTTGCGCCTGTCCACCCCTGCCTGCCCGCCGACAACATAGCGCATAGGTACGGCAAACTCGGCAATCCTGGCTGCTACAGCTCGGCTGTTCTCGTGATACTTCGTGCGGGCCCATATACCTGAGACGAAGCCATAAAACGAAGGGAGCCTCTAGGAGCAGTTCCCCGGCAAGCTAGCAAAGCGACGCGGCGTCTTTCTGACCAACTCATCGCAGCTCACACAGTTTTCACCAATTCAGTCTATCTCTGTCAGCATAGTCAAGTCCGTCTACGTCCATCAAGTTTTGCAGTCAAGTTCACCCACGCCAGTCAAGCTTCGGGGACACATCCATCTCTGTTAGTCGCATCTCGAAGAATTCGCATCGTCCAGACGACCACGCCAAGTCTCCCCGTCATCTTCGTACGTGGCCACGTGTATAGCAGCGTTTCCATCACTGTAAGTAACGAAGTTTTTGAATGTCAAGAGACTTTCCCTTTTTCTTCTCCCTCTAGCTGCGTTGATGTATGTGCGCGTCGCATAGAGTTTCAGTTTTTGTTGCGAATGAAAGTGAAGTGCGCTTGTCAAGAATTCACCAGCGTGCGAAAGTCGTGTCGGGGGGGCTGTGCGCGTATTACACTGAGAGATTTTTCGGACCGTTGTTGCACTGTCCCGCACTGCGCAAAGGCAACCCGGTTATCCGTAGGCTTTCCAGTAAGAGCTTGAGTCGACCAGACTGAAAACTCTCTCAACAAGATGTGATTGGTCGGCGCACGAACGCGAGCACGCACTGCTGCATTTGGGGCATGTTTTGGATGTAACCTAAAAAATTTTGGAGCGCTACTACTCAATAATTGTACCTATACGACGCGGTTAAAACGAACTGTGTTTATGTGCTTCAAAATATCACTGTGCAAAGGTGAATTTTTTTTTATTTTAATAATTTCAAAAGATGTTTTCTAGCTTACTTGAAAGCTTGAGAATTGTAAATTATAAGTGCATCACAATTTTTTCTCAATTTTAATATAATTTAATAAATTATATAATTGTTGCACAATGCGTATGTTAGTTGTCTAGGAGTCCGTATTTCCCCGTAGTCCGACCGCGGGTTACGACATACCTAAAAAGAAACATAATCGATTTATTTCGGTGGGACTGTATAATTTTATTATATGTATATTATTATGATACATTAAGTAATCAGCTGGGTAATACCATAAGTAATCAGCCTTGGCTCGCGATAGCGCATGGAGGGGCGCAGCCCCCTATTAGTTATTTTCTTTGGTAAGACGCACGGGGGCTTCAAACAACGATCAAACAAATGTTAGAAAACTAATTTATATATTCAATATTTCTAGTAAAAGGACAAGCCGAACAGCACGACGATGAACAGTTCGACGCGCAACATCGGGGAGCAGACGAACGTGCAGACGAACCCCGCGGAGGGCAAGTTCTACTGGCTGGCGGCTAGCTACGACTTGGACAACTCCACCTTGCCGGAGGTGATAATCGAAATTTTCACCACCGAGGATATGGAAGATGATGAGCCCAGCGAGGAGGACATCAGTAGAGTCATGGTAAGCTTATAATATATCTCACCAATAGAAGAGCTGCGGTGGATCATGGGTAAGAGCCCGGCCTCCCGTCCGCGGGAGACCCCGGTTCGATTCCCGGCCGGGCACCTCTGACTTTTTTCGGACGAAAAAATTGTTCATGTACCTCGGTAAGACCACGGTTCGCAGCCGGCCCATTAATTGACTTTGTAGGCGCACGGCAGAGTGAACATTCAAGTAACAAATAGGCAGTTTTTAACACTTGGTGGACAACAACCGCTCTGCCGTATCGACAGAGAGAACATTAATGGTGATTAGCCGATAGGTGGAGGAGGATAACTTGAGCTTGTTTTCTCTAACATACTCAAGTTTGACTCCTCTGCCCGCTGTTCCTGGTGTGGGTTTTCCGTCGCGGCATTGAGATTTTCCCACACCACAGGAGGCGTGCACAAGCGCGCACCCTGGGCGAATGCAGGAATAGTGCGGGGGGTTATAGGGAAAGATGGTTAGGATCAAACGCACCCACGCCAAGGCGGTGGAGGCCTCCCGTAAAAACCATATCCTGGTATACGGGTAGAAATGTGGAATAAAAAAAAATATATCTCACCAATAGTAAGTTTAGCTATAAGAAAAATGATATAAGCATATAACGATACTAATGTACATTGCAATATCAGGTAGCACCGATGGAGAACGAGAACCCGAACGATCGAAGGTTCAGGCAGATCACCGAGATCACGAGATTCAACATGGCGGTGATAGTCGATTTCGCCAAGATGGTGCCCGGCTTTTGTATGCTGCCAATTAATGACCAAATCTCCCTGATAATGCCCTCCCTAAGCGAGATCATGCTACTGAAGATAGCGCGCGAATACGATTACGAAACGGACAGCATCATATTCACCAACAATCAGCCGCACTCGTGCAGCAGCTACACCCCCGCCGGCATCGGCAACATCATCGACGACCTGCTGTATTTTGGACGACTCATGTACTCGCTCAAGCTTGACAACACCGAGTACGCCCTACTTAAGGCCCTGGTTATATTGTCAGGTGAGGCTGTGTGGAAAGTCCTGTGTGCGTGCATGCATATATGTGTGTGTGAGAGTGTGTGTGTGGATTTGCATTATGGTAATTGTGTGTTTTGCACAGCAAGAGAGCTGCGCGAGATATTATTCTTATCCGTGTTAGAAATCTGCTATACGTGTGCGCGCAAGATTTAAACCTAATTGAAGATTTCAAGAAAAAAAAGCGACGTTTATGTACATGAGATTCGGTTACTATTATAAAGCTATATACCTGATCATCGTGCATTCAAGCGGGCAACGAATTGAATTAAAATATCGCGCTCTTGCGTGCCCTAATGACCATTCTAATTATCAACACGCGCGCGAGATTCTTTTTCGAAGCTGCCACACAATTCACGCAAATTACGATAATACTAAAATAACTCCTTTTTGAATTTTATACACGCAGGAACACACTCTGAAATAACTGCAAATTTTTATCTGGTTACGAAATGCGTTGGGTGTAAATTTTTAATTTCATTGATTACGTACCCTCGTGGTACTTTATCTTTTGATTTGATCACTCGCGAGCTGTGGGACGTTTGTAAAGAATTACTTATTATAACAAAATATTCTCTACCGACAACACGTGAGCTCAATATTATAGAGAGAAGCTAATTGTAACAATTTGCATTGCAGAGAGGCCGAATGTGACCAACAGAAAGACGTTGATGAGGTTACGGGTTAGACACATGGTCGCGCTGAAAGTCTACACGGAAAGCAGGCGGCCGAGGGACAACGAGACGTACGAGAAGCTGCTCTCCATGATCACCGATCTCCATACCTTCGGCAACCATAATAGCGATATCTGCTCGAGCCTGAAGCTCAAGGAGCACAAGATGACACCGGGGGCCGTAGACGTCTGGGATGTGATCATATTCCACTATCGTTTTCTTTTTAATATCCGATCACGTTATCAGCGGTCTCCATTATGAGCGCTCGGGTCTTTCGTTAGGGGCACTAGCCTCAGATGTATGGGGCTCATGCATCTTGACCATCGGCTCCTGCTCGTTGAGAGTGCTAGCCTCATGCTGCTCCTCGATGATCGTGTGCTTAATGATTGAAAAAATTTTGTTAAAGATTTAGGTTTGATCTTTCACTCGGACTTATTTTTTTCCTCCTGCATCAATCATGTAGTCTCCAAAGCTTCCAATTTAGTTGATTTCATCGATATATCTGCCATTATTGTTATATTGTTCTCAAATCTGGTCCCGGTACGTTAATATACTGATAAATAAAATAGAGTCCGTACGAGATCGTTATCTTCGTTACTTATCATGTAAAGGAAATAGAACGATGAAGAGGCTGAAGGACGATTATACAGATATTGCTACACACTTTGACATTGAAACTAATAAATGGTTACATCATTACCACGATTGTTTACTATCTTTCAAAATTATCAATAATTTTATAGATTGTAATGAAATTAAGAATTTATTTTTAGTAAGGCAGTTAGCCTACAATTGACGTAGTCACAGAGTTTTACAGGAAGAAACATCTAATTCTAATTATGGTTTCTATTCTACGGTTAATCGTATCAAACGTTCATATAACCTACTCTTAACGAACGAGAGAATAATTTCAATTATAGCAGCTTTCAAATACACGTTGAACTTTATGTTTAAAAAATTTTAATTTTATGTTTATGTATCTTGCTTGACACCTTGACACCTTCTATGTATATATTTTGTATGATAAGAGTCTTTAGCCCATTTAAATAAATAAATAAATAAAAGTTAAAAATATGATTCATTAGAAACTGTTTGGGGGTGGTATTACTATATCTCTACTAAAAAATCTCAGGTGAGATAGATATCTCACTTGGTATCTTACCTGAGATCTCACTTAATATCTCATCTTAAAAATCTCCTGAAATCTCGAGTACAAATTTTTTAAAATTGTATAAAATGCTTATAAATATGTATTTTTGAGCCCATCTGAGGGGGTAAAACATCCTAACAGGTGATTTCCAATACTGAAGATGCTGATTTTTAATTTAATTAAGATTTCTGCAGCATCTGGAGCAGAATCTCAGATGAGATTTCGGCGTGAGATTTTATCTGAAACAGGTTTGATTTTACTTTAATTTTAGGTGATAAATGGAGATAACCCTTTTAAACTGTACGATTTGTATTGGCACAGTATTTTTTTGAAATGTATAATTAAAAACAAAAATGTCACAGTATTCTTTGTAGTCTAAACAAAAATAGCACAGTATTACTTGAGCATAACCACATAAATTCTGCAAAGCTGAAATCCTGCACATTCAGCTCTCATGAACTTTTCACGTTGTTAGTTTAAGTATACCTATATAGTCAGTCCCAAGCAGATGAGCACACCGCGGACGCAAAATGCACAAAACAATAAAGAATCTCGGAAACGCGGCTAAAACGGCGAGCTACGTAAATTACGAAGCCGCACTCGCTCTCTCGCTGGTGCTCGCGCGTGGATCTGATTACTAATTAGTTAATGAAGGGCGTTTTATTAAATTATTTCCCGGGAGCGTTTGCGCCCGAGCGCGCTGACTTTTAGCAGCCGCGCGCACAGCAGCGAACGCGGCGAACGCGAAGGCTCTAAATATATTACTGCGTTTAATTTAACCGCCGGATAATATCGTCCCAAATGGACGAGGCCAATATCCGTGGCTTCCCTTTTCGCGATTCAAATATCGGGGGAGAGAGAGAAAGCGTACCGGGACGACCCCGGAAATTCGCAGGTTTAGAACCACAGCCAACGAGAGAGAGAGAGAGAGAGAGAGAGAGAGAGAAAGTGCCACGCCGGTGTCCCTCAAAAGCAGACGCTCCCCGCGCGCGTGCGGCACTTTATGTTATTTCCGATAATACTAATGGAATTGTCTTCCAGGCGCGCTCGCTCGATCGATGCAGATTGTGTTTTTTGCGATCTCTCGTTGAGAAGATAGAGAGGTAGGCCTGTATTGCTTTCTTGTATATTATCCAATATTTATTCGATTTCATTTTATGCGAACTAGAAAATTTTTCTCGATAGTTTTTAACTACAAACCTAAGTTTATATACTGTTATAATTAAATTTACATAACGTGAAAATTAAAGTAACATATAATTCTACCAGCAACAAAAAAAAAAAACAACTAGCTTGCAGAAAAAAAATGACATCTCAGAAGCAATATAATTTACGCGTAACATATATTACGACAAACTTGATGATTCCATTAATGAGTTTTCGTCCTGCGCCGCACAGTGTCATCCTATATATACATTTGCTTTGAATACACTCACCGATCGCGAGCGCAAACTATGTTCACGCAACCAAGAGAGAGAGGGAGAATATTTCCTCATGGCCGTCCTCCCCCGCTTCCTTCTTCTTTTTCCTCGCGCGCTGCTGCGCGAGCGGCGGCATCATTTCTCCGCATCACGTTTTCAACAGGCGCACGAGTGGATCGCGCCCGCGCGCGAGCGCAGCAAAGAGCGATCCCCGAGGTCGCTCAAGGTGTGTGGGTGTGTGCGCGCGAATCCCCGATGTATTGGACCGCCCAAGTTTATTTAGATTTATTTGCCGGCTTTGAGGAGGACGGGCGCGAGCGCACGTGAGGTGATTGAAGTTCCAAGTTGCAGTCGGAAATCGCGCGGAAATCGATTTCTCCGCGGTATATTGCCGCGGAAAAAATGGCGCGCGCCAGAGCGCGCGGATGTATGCGGAGAGGAGATGCCAATTCTTTTCTATCCCACCGTTGCTCGTTGGTATTGTATATCTAGAAATATATATAGATTCTTCGGTATGCTTATGTCTATGCGAGTGTGTCTGAGTTCTCGCATCAATTTCGGGAAAACCGTATAGTTCTTGCAAAGTTTTTCGGAATTGAAAGGATTTGCGTCTCTTTCCGAATGCGTTATTAGTAAATATATAAATTGAAGAGTCGTTGCTGAGTTGAAGAAGGTGTTGATAAATCGAAATTCTATCTTCGCTTTCATCGAGTACTTGTAGATCATCAATTTTGTTTTTCAGATCTAATTGATATTATGTTGATCGTGGCGGCAATGAAAATAAGTCCCAGGTACTGGTGTACTAGTAAACTCGCTGCTTGGATATTCTTCTTCAAAGCCACTTTCTTACCCATCGTTGTCAGAATTAGCATCTCGAAAAAGGGCTAAAAAAAGAATTGCAAACGCATTCCCTTTTTCAGCTTTGCTTCGGCTGCATTGAAAGTAATCTGCTCTGCATTTCTCCTTAGAACTTAGCTTCGAATTGCCGAAATGCATGCAAGTACACTATATTGGAACACGACAGAGAATAAATGTGAGAAATAAATTCTATTAGCTTTACGCATTATTATTTCGTGCATTGCTTATAGATATATAAATTAGAAAAATCTGGGTTCACCCATCGATCCCAATTGGCCACGGCCACCCCTATAGCGAACCGGACTATTACAAAAAATATGGTGTGCATCAAGAGCTAAGTGGGCTTTTTGACCTCGTGTGGTTGCAGTTCTAGTCTTCGACTTGCAAAACTGCAAACTCCACACTTGGTCTAAAAAAAGCCCATCTTACGCCCTTGGCATATAATATACTATTATACGTCCGAGATTTTACCGCATCATGCTGTTTGCCAATTTTATAATTACCGGTTCATCTCTCTCTTTCTAGCTTATTCTGCTAAGACACTCTGCTTCTTTTTCTCTCCTGTTTGGTGCGCAGTTGGTCAATTATTTAATGCAATTTCACTATTTATTTTAATACGTGCATGCTCATCAAAACAGCATGTCTTCCCGCTTTTATCCCAGAATTTATCTATTTGAAAAATACCGTCTCCTCCACGTATATTTGCGATGTTCCGATTTATGCGGCATTGCATTCGCACATAGTTTTTAGATATAAAGATTTCTGCATTATATTTTTCACATTTTTTCTTTAATAAACGCGGTTCCCGTTGCAGCTTGTACTCAAGGATAATGGGATGCTAATGACATCCCAATCATATGATTTTATGACTGTCTATTTATATTTTATGTTTTGAGTATAATAAATTATAGCTTCAAATGATTAAATAGTTTCTCTATGTTATTTAATTGCAATAGAAAACAAAACTCCGAATTGATAATAACATTGTGCGCTTTTCACATAAATGTATACGGAAACCTTCTAAGGTTCATGAGCACAAACCGTATCCTTATTGTTTGTAGTACAGCCATGTACTCCTTTAGTTCGAGACGGAATACAAATGTCTATCACTATTTGATCTTCCCTATAACAGGCAATAAAATATAACGTATTAGTAAAACACACAAGCAATCGTATGGCACAAGCCCGCCAATATATACGTGTACCGAAAATAATATGCTACATCTGAAATTCAGTGCAAAGTGATAACCGATTGAAATTCGAAGCAAAAGCCGCCCGCACGAGAGGAAAAGCTCAGGTTCGCGGTCGAGGGAAATAGAAACAGAGAGACGAAGTGGTATGAAGGACGTCTCTTATATAGCCGCAGTCAACGCCAGGGGTCTTCCCGCCTGACGGTCGCGAAACAGAAGTGTCTCTTTCTCCCACCTCAATCGGAATGCAGGCGGACTGCGCGGACGGCGCCGCAGACAGGTACATATAGCATCGCTGGCGCACAGTGGAGTCAAGCCAGTCGAGTCAGCCGTGCGAGCTGTAAAAGATCACGTCCCTATATGCGCGGGCGGGCGGCCGCGAGCAAGCGCGCGATCCATAGAAATCGGACACGCGCGGGAGGCAAGCAGCAGCAGCAGTAGCCGCCTGCCTCAACGACGCGGACGGGAGCCGACTGCTAAAACAGATGCGCGCGGAGCCTGTGCAGTGTGGGTGGATTTACCGCGCTCGATGTAAGCCGCGAGTTATTGCCGGCTGCCGATTGCTTGCCTACATTCATTCGTTTTCAATGGAGTACGTGTGATGGAAAATTCGCGCAAGCGCTGGTGGGAGGCTAAATGATTACACGTTCGACGCGCGCGCGCGCATGTGGGATCGATTTGCCACCCAACTTTGCATGTATTTACCGCGGTCGTGGATTTATATATTATTTTCGGAGGAAACGCGTGTGGTTAGATGGGGAAAAAGTGTTTTTTAAAGTATCGTGGTGTTGTTTTTGGAGTAAAGTGTGATCTAATGGTTGGAATACTACTCTATATCTTTTTAATAAATTACAAGTGTATAAGTTATTTGATATGGGACTATGGGAGATGTAATTTTTAATTCTGACGAAAGCAAATGAAAGATATTTTTTCAATGTTACGTATGCGTCACTGTGCCTGACTGAATAATTCATATTTTTACTGTAAGCTGTTTCAAAGATTTTTAAAGAATTCTTTCTCCATTGTTTGAGTTTTTTTTTCAAAATTACAAAAGATGAATCTCTTGTGTATTCGCTTATACAGAGATTTATAATATCAAGTTTACATTTAAAATTTTGCCATTGTGTTTTATAATATTTTTATGGTAACAAAAATGTGACCTCTCCATAATATCAATTTTTAGCTTATACCTTGAGGAATCCTTGTAATAATAATAGATGGTTATAAGGATTGGAATTGAAAATAATTTACATTCTTGCTAAGAATTTTATAGAAATCAATTATAGAGAAAATTTAAAATGTATTTCAACGCATTTTTCTATTTTTTTCTTATAATAATCCAACGATCGACGTCAACTTAAAATTTATTAGTTTTTCAGAGTTAAAAAAACAACTTTGTATATACAGACAAATTCTTGTTAGTACTAGGAATCATTAGGATTCT
>JAPYZO010005455.1:0-10217 GCA_030522905.1 Torymus flavipes | reverse complement strand
GACGAGTGTTCTATTTAGCATTGTGGATAGATTTGGGTACGATAATAGTTTGCTTGAAGGTGATGAACAGTAATCGTTTTCTAAATAATATTTAATTTATATTTGTAGCGAAGTACAATTTAAGAAAGGTAATTAGCTATAAAGATAGGATCAGCAGATGAATCAGAAACTGTAACGAACATTTATGTATGTGTACCTGTGGCACAATTTGTTTCTATCATTTTACATACATTCTATAAAATATTCTTTACCTTCAAACCTATCACAACCAACTCCATCCCACCCAGGAAACAACACCGGAACACCCCACCAGTACAACAAAAAGCCAACACCTGAACCCAATATCTCCTACCACCCTGAACTTCCCATGTCCTCTCTCCTCAACCACACGAGGCGAACAGACCCCTTGCAAAAAGATGAACACCACAACCGGGACTAACGTCCAGCGAAGGTCGGCCGATTTGTGGGCCACGCAATTACGTCGCAGCGGGGGAGTGAGCGAGCTGCGCACACGCATCCCGCGAATAATTGCGGAACGCGAGGAAGGGAGCCTCGGGTGTAGCGGCATTTAATGGCCGCCGCCGCCGCGGCATCCGACCGGTCGTTATTCTCGATTTATGGGCGGGCCGGCCTGAATCCTTATGCGGCGTGAAGCAAGAGTGTGTTTGAATGTGTGTGTGGGTATGATGGTGTGGAGGAAGAGAGTTGAACTGATGAAAAGAAAAGTTATATATCCGAGCCTTTTGATGTTGGCGGTTGTTAATTTAATTTCGACGATTGGGGCTTGGAATGAACTTCTTTTGAAGGTCAATTATGAAGTAAAGATTTGTAAAATTCTGCAAAACTGTAGTGGCGACGTTGTTGAATATTTTTACTATAGACGGTTTATCGTAAAGGACATATTTTCGTTTAAATTGTAAATCAACCGGATCGAAGTCTCGAACTGGCTATTTTTACCAACGACACCGACCCGATTACCACAACCAACCAAAAAACCTTTATTTCACACGATCCAGCTCGCGTGCTATCACTTCAGCGAATCCTATCCCCCTCTGTTCCAGCTGACTTGCCCATATATATATCTGGGCCACGAAAATCCGCGTCACCCAGTCGACTGCAAGAGACACCCGACACCTAAAGAGAGCACACAACACATACACGTAGATAGATAGAACGGTAGCTGCTCGTCTTCCTCGCGCAAGGTGAACGCGAGATCGTCGTGTCGTATCCTATTGCACACACAGACACTCGCGCCAAGCGGCAACCGAATCTCCCGCATCCGCGCGCATCTGGCGCATACCAGGTAGCGATACAGGTATATAGCCGATGGCTATCGGCGAGAGAAAGAGAGACACTTAAGTGTAACGTTTCTTCTCTCTCTCTGGGCGCGATTAGACACGTTGGCGGAGAACCGGTTCTCGCCTCTCTCTCTCTCTCTCTACGTGTATGTATATCGCCCGTAAATCCCGAGTCACGAAGCGCCTGACTTTCACCTTGCGTAATCGTGCGCTTTCCTCTCCTTGACTCGGCTCGCTGACTTTTTTTTACTTCTTCTTTTAGCCGAGTGCTTTTTGCGCGTGCGGGCGTGTGTACGTTGGAACCGGTTGTTCGAACGACCAAAATGGCATGCGAGTACGTGGGGGTAGATGGATCGATCGATTGCTGTTCGAATTAGAATGGACGAGGAATAATTCAATGAGGAGAGACGCACGAGATTTTATTTAGCTGGGGAGAACACGACGACGACGACGGGACGTACACGGTGTTATTATTCGACCGGAAGGAGGAGCAATAATTCAACCGATGATCTCGGTGCGGAGATGGTCTTTATCGGGTTCTTCCTCCTTTTGGACTGACCCACATCCCGGCGTTTCCTACTTGCCTGCGACGTTACTCTGATAATGCGAGACTTACATTTGAATGTGCGAGAGCTTTCAGATATATATGTGCTGTGCTTTATTCGGGTCTGGCTGGATTGTGTGAAATTCAGCGCCATTCTACTGTGTTAGAAGAAAACCAGTTGGATATCCTTGAATTGTCCAACAACCATAAATTCCTTCTCTCGCTAACAAACCCGAACAATCCCTCATCTCTCAACATTCCTCCCCTCGACCTTCATCTCTAACCCAACTATACGCACTTCAGTTCTCTAAGTGCTCCTTTATTCGCCGTCAGTATGTACCTCACGCTGTTGCCTCCAGTTCGCCTTCATCTTTGCCCTTCGCGCATCGAGAGGTCGCAAATCGAATCGGCAAAGGGCAAACAAGATAAATTCCTATAAAATCGAATCAATTAACGGCCCCCTAGCGCGTGTATACACACACTATATAGAGCAATTAGACGAGGGACGGAAAGGCGAAAAAGCGCGCGCGAAAGAAAATGGCGAGAGAGGCTCAGCGCGCCGATAAGCGAAAAGGGAAAACGGATAAGCGTGGATGTATGTGTGTGTGTGCGTATGTGTCTGCGGGGTCGTGAATAATGCATGCCAGCCGCAAGCCCACGCCGAGCGAAGATGCCAGACACGCTACTCGGAACCGAGTCCCTCTCGCTCTCTTGCCGTGTTCTCTCTCTTTCTCTTTCTATGTTTCTCTCTCTCTCTCTTCCTCTCTTTCTCGTTCGTGAGCGGAGGGACTTATACACGCTCGCAATTCTAAATGTAAATGTAAGCGAACCCGAGAGCTCGTGCGCGCGCGCGCGCCTGGTGTCCCTCATCTAACGGGTGGCTCGCACGAAGTGGATTTTCTTTATCAAGAGTTGTTGGATTCTGTGACCTAGAAGATTGGTTCGTTGTAGAATACAATTGGAATTAATGTATGAGCAAATATGTATAGGAAGTAACAAATTTTGAAATGGGTTTTAAACCTCATCCTTTGTTACAGCTATTTTGGAAAAGTCTGATAAACTGTTGAACTATTATTATTAGATTGTAAACTGGTTAATTTGGTAAGAGTGGCTATGTAATATTAATCATTGGGGAAACAACGTCCCGAATAACCACAATTCCACGAGCAGCCAACATAATTCGGGAACAAAACACATTGTTCTATACTGTTAATAACATTCCGACCTCAAATGTAATAAAGCTGCACTGACCATTCACCGGGCCAGAGTTCCCCATTTGAAATCAAATAGTTACTATAATCAGTATTTCCCAACTTTATCATCCCTGAAGTTCCCGAAAATATTGGCAATTCTACACTGGACGACCACCCGGTACGTATCCAAAAGACACTGAACTCACTGCCTGCCTGGGATGTCACAACATCGTCCCTCTTCCGACATGTGCGTGCGAAAATCGCTGGCTTCTATTTTTTCCTCTCATTCCGCGATCCACTTCCACGCGGCTAATCTTATCGCACGCATTAATACGTCGGCTTTAAAGCTTCCACTTCTCTTATTATGCTTGCGCTGTGCTGGCTATTTTCGCAACGCGATAATCAGCGCTGAATGGCGGAAGGATTGGACGATTGTGCGCTGGAAGTCGTCCGAGAGAGGAAAGTAATTTTATCGGCCGGGGGCATTATTTCTTCTCTCGGCTGCGCGGCAATGTCCGATGATATTTGCGTCATTGTAAGTTATAAAACGTGCGCGGGGATCGTAATTATACGCGCTTGGTGTTGCCGCACTTCGGCTCGAAATAAACCAGCCAGGCGTTTATATTTAAGCTTGGAATGCTCTTTATGAGTAATTAAATTCCTTCTTAGTGTTACATTCCTCCTTTTGTCACCTATTATACCAAATTTCATTAAGCTACATTCTGCTGAATAGCAACTGAAGCTGAATGGCATTTTCATCGAAATGTTGAAAATATGACACTTGAATTGTTCCAACGAGATGGTTCATTCGGAGGTTATTCCGAAAATAACGAGATTGTTTGAGCTTGCAAAAATGGAAATGTGACTTGTTATGAAGAGTGTCACAATGAGATTAGATCTCCGTCAAATAGTTTTCTCATAGAGAATGCCACTTTTAACATTTTAAGCACTGTACATATTGACATTCAGACAAGACATACATTGAACATTTTTTACAAGATTTTGCTTTATCTAATCGTGAGATAATCAATGTTTCAGTTATCCTCATAAACCGCAAATCCTCTTTTATCCATAAACTTCAACTGACATTCGAAAACGATGGATTCTATATATCTTCCACGACATTTAAAAATTGTCTTCCAGCAAAGAATAAAATCGATCGATTGGGCAAGCGCACGAGAGCGAGTATTCGAGAAGCGATGATTTATTTCGCGCGTGACGCTTTCAATATGTATGCACAATTGCAGACGACTGCAACGACGACGAAGAAGAAGAAGAAGAAGCAAAAGAGGGAGAGATAATGCCGTCGTCGCGGCTACGGTCAGAGCTGGAATTGAATAAGTTGAATGTGTGTACTGGAGATGAAAGATTGTGGAAAAATTTTGTGGTTCTCTAATCCACGTTGCAATTTCATTGTAATTAATTAATGTAGGTGATGAGGTCGGAACGATGAAGATTCATCGATGCGGTTAGACTAGTGACAAAAGCTATGAATTAGGCATTTGTGTAATTCATATAGCTGTACATTTCTGGGTCAGCGGCCTCAAACAGGAAAAATCAGTTCAATAATACCGTGCTCAAGCCATTTTCAAGTAAACCGATTCACGCGTCCCTCAGCTATGTCATTTTCATAACAAAAGTTGGAACTGCTCGTGTTATCGCTTTACGACGTCACTTTACACCTACATAAAGACGAGACACCACGTCGTATCGCGCGCGCTTTTAAGACACTCGTAACACGACTATACGTGGCGGATAACCGAACGTTTATACAATCCTAAATTTTAAAACTTTTCGAACAATGAAAACGAACATCTTATCAGCTATAATCGAGAACGTTCCAAATGCATAATAAAGTGTCGACGAAACCTCCGAGCACGAATGCAGATATCTGTTTATATCTGGGCCGGCGACCTTGTTACCCGTGTATTTACACCTCGAACTGTCGGATTACGTTATTTAAGGTGCATAATTAACAAAAAGTCTCACTCTCGAGAATTCGGAAAGTGGGTCAGTGGTCCGAGCGATCCTTCGATCTACGCGCGCCAGCGAACTGGACGCAAGGTCACACCCACACAGTCAGTCCTGTCGTCGACTATTTTCGGGACCTCTCAGCGTGTAAAATTAGCGAATTGAACTTTGTCACGGTATACGCCTGTAACTCACTGCGACCAACTTCCTAAATCACTTGTTCTCCAATACTGCACACTCATCTTCCAGCAGTCGCATTATCATATCCTCGGTCACGATCGATGTATATTTATCGTGCGGATGCTGTTCACCTTATTTTTTTTTTCTGCCCACATAATGCAGCAGCAGCAGCAAGCAATGACGACTCGTGTGTGATTCATGAAAATTTTTCAATTCACATTGTTTACACGAGCGCGTGCGCGTTTTTCCGGAATCCATTAAAATGATTTACATTCCGACGACTGCTATCCGCCCGACGCGCTGAATAAATCGACAGAAACTATAGCGCGCGCTTCCACTATTCGCAACGCAGTCGCATTTATCACCGCGATAATAACGATGTTAAAGTGTCTTTATGGCTTTATTCGCTGTCTCTCTAGCGCACGCGCGGACAAAGGGGACGCGATGAAAGTTATAGTTTTGTCTGCATTGCTTTTTTGACCTATTAAGGAACAATGCTGCGACTGCGGTGTGACGCCGAGAGGCAATTTCGTTGGGAATTACACCAGTGGTTACAGAAAATAGCCTAAAGATTGTTTAAACATTAATGTTTTTATCTATAAAGTAAACGATGACAAATTAACATTGAGATACGTGACAAGACGTTGACATATACCATTAAGCTAAATTTCGTACGGAAATTGCTAGCAATTAAGTGGGAAACTAGTTCACCTCATATTATCATAATACCGTAACCCAATTCGACGTTTACTTTTGACCAAACGTTCCATTTCCGCACTAATATTAGCCCCGCCGTCAACAGTAGACACATTTGCAGTATTACACCTAACCTTACAATAATCCCGGCAGTCAGCTATTACCTTCGCACTGCTCGACCAAGAAACTCTTATATCTCGTTTCCTTTTTATTTTTCCACCAGCTGCGGTCTGCAATTAAACTCAATCACACTCTCACTGATCCACTTCTCTCCGCCGGCACGCAACATATATATCCACCGATCAATCATCACCACCAGCAGCACAATTACGAAATTCCTCAATGAAAACTACTCCCGGACTGTACATGTAAGGCTGCAACCCACACACACACACACGCGCGCGGTGCTGCTTCCCGCCTTCTCGGGCTCGTACAAAAGACTGGCCTGCAGGCGCGTCGGGAGGAAGCGAGAGAGAACGAGCGCAGGCGCGCACGCGAAGGAGAGAGAGTAGTGGGATATCTGCGTCTATCGCGAAAATTATGCATGCGAGAAAGAGAGAGAGGCTGGCTCTCTTCGGTTTAGGTCCTTTTTAGGCGCGAGCGTAAGTGAGCGAGGCTTGATGGTTTTCTGCATTACCGGCATATATATACGTGTACGCATGCGCTTCCCTAAACACTGTTTTCGAGCGCGCAGGTCGTAACGGATGTTCGTAAAAACGTTTTAAGAGTTTTGGGGGAAAGGAGCGACTGGCTAATTGGGGATGAGTTTAAGTGCACTGTGCTCTGAAATAGTTTAGAATTTGATGAACTTTCGTGGAGAAATTTAAATATCGTTAGTTCTTGATTATTTCAAGAGGTTATAAAAGATTGTTGAAGAAGCTATTTCGACGTTCGAAGAATGATTGATGAAGTTAACGTTTTTGATGAATTTAGGGCAATGATGTTAAAGAAACCACAAACGTGATAAACCGAGGTAAAAAAATTGGTTATCGATCTATATGCGGTTTTAAGATTGATCCAATTTTTCATTCTTCAGTATAAAATTCTGTGAAGCACTAGCGGATAAGCTTCACTTGACACTGAAAAGTGTAACATTATCAAAGCAGCTTATCACAATTAACAAACGATAAATTACAATTTCCGTGAATGAGATATCGCAAATTAAAAAAGAAGAAAAAGAATCCGCACGAGCTATTTGTGCCTCAATAGCTATTGAGCGATAACGCGAACAACAATTTCGTGACATCAATCATACTTATATACGATAATCGCTGCGTATCTCAACCGTACCGCGCGCTGGTATATAAGAAAACAAATAATAATTCCAAAAAGAAAAAAAAAAAAAAAAAAACACGCCACATTACGTCTCTCGTCTGACGAATCACGACGACATTGAAAGACAAACATCACAGCGAATTTATGCACGCGGTCAAAACATTTGCGCAAACACTCTTTTTTTCCGTGTGTGTAACGCAGACGCCGCGATAATTGTTTTATCAACTTCTGACGCGCGCGTGCGCGTAATCCGCGGGTTTAGGTGGCGGATGACTTTGGGGTCAGATCGGGATCAGCAGCTGCAGCAGCAGCAGCAGCAGCAGCGCGACAGTGGAGCTTATAATCTGGGTCACATAATTCCAAATTGAATTCGAGTCTCCGGGAGTATATTACATTAATCCTCTATCGCGTTGTAAAATCGATAGTGTGGGCAGAGGCTCGTACAGTCCCATCCTTTTTTTTTAGGTTAGCATGAATCATTGCGATTGCTGGCCTGGTGTTCATGATCGCTGGTTTTATTAATCGTTATAAAAAAGTTTTTATTTTTTATGTATAAAAGCTCGGAATACTTGCATTGCTTTAATAATTACTGATACATTGTAACTTACGAACGTAAAGATACTTAATGGTAAAAGAAGCTCACCATACTCTGTTGTGAAAAATAGCTCGTGCTTACCTGAAACAAAGCAGAAAAATACAATTCATTAGTGTCAGCGTCTTATTTACAAAATATCCTCTCATACACCCATGCTCGATTCATCATTCATAAACACAACTTAACCTCATCATCTTCCTCCCACACCGATGTAAGCCAATTAAAAAGTTACGATCGACGTCGTGTGTCTCTGGAAAATTCTCCGCGAAAGCGGAATAAGATCCTGTCGGCCGATAACCGTAATCGCGCGCCCACGAACAATGCGAGTGTGTGTGTGTGTGTGTGTGTGTTGCCAAGTGAGCGAGTATTACAGCGGCGGTAGCTTCCTTTGCTTATCGCGCGCGAGCATCGCAATTAGAATGGGCATGCGATGGCTTAATGCGCGACGGCTTCTAATGCGCGCAGTTTATTGGGCAAGAGAGGACACGAGTTCATTTGCTCCGCTAAGAAGTAGGCTGAGCTTCAGTTTACTCGGATAAAGTCGCGGTATTCTATTGTTTTTTTTTTCTTTTTTTGCTCGTTTTGAAGCAAATAAACATCCTGCATTAATTGTTATTGTCGTCACGTTTTACCGTATAAGATCTGCTCAAGCTACTTTTAGTACAGTTTTTTTTTCAGTAGGATATGATTATAACGATGAATTTTTTTTTATTTTCAATCACGATCAGTCACAAACTAACCTCGACTCAGGAAGAAAGTGTCTGCGCTCGAGTCAATGCTGCTGAGCGTTAAAAATACCACGCAGAGCACTACACACACACACACATACTCGATCGCGAAGCATTTACCGATAATGCGCGCCGATGGCGTGGCGCCAGACGCGCGATTATAAATAATCGCGTAATTGCAATAACGCGTGGGTGTATAATGCATATGCGAGACCGTGATAACAGCGATTCTCCTGCGTGCTCCACATTCGCGAAAACAGTACAGGACCGTTGGGGAGGTTAAAAAAACGTAGTATTGTTGAAATAATTCTGTTAATTATCGTTTAATTCAAATCCAACTGTAGAAACTTACTGTATCGTCACAACAAACCAATACTAAATTTCCTTTCACTATACCTATACCACCGAAGTAAAAACACATAAACTAACGTACACGCGCGCCAATGAAAATTCCGGACGTTGGGTGCACGTGTCGCGCGACTCGCAACATAACCCCGAAATTGCCTGACCCTTTCCGCGAGCGCGCTAATTGAACTCCGATACATCGCGACGTCGACGCACTATATAGCTTTCCGCTCAGGCTCTCGTTCGCGGTTGATTAAATTAAGTATGTAAAAGTTTTCGCGCAACCTCGCGCGTGCAACGTGGCTTTTAATCACGTTTTGGTTTTTTTTTTTTTTAAGAAAAATGTTTCGGGAAAGCTTGTAAGTCTGTGTTTAATTGGTATTGTTGAGTTATAGTTTAGCTTGATAAAAGTTGATAATTTATATAGGATATAAGGGCTACGACGAATGTAATTAATATGAACATACCCGCACAACCTTTTTATCGAACGAGGTTTACGTGTATTTAGGTTATCAAACTATACATCTTTACCAAACATTTTCTCAACTCGAATCACTACTACTACGACACTCGCAAATTAAGAAACAAACTTCTTTCACGTGTAACTAAACATACTTGTATATCAAACTTCTTTTGCGAAAAATGAAAAAAAAAGCGCGGCATTCGCGACAAACTTCACCTCTTATCTCGCGATCGTTGTTTTCCCCTCATGCGAGCGCGCGCGCGATAATAATAATAAAAAAAAAGCCGTCGCAGCACAATGCGCGCGCGCGCGCGAAAATGTGTGATTAAGGAAAACAAGGCGAGCGAGCTAGCGGCACGGCACTAATTATACGGCGCTCGTTAAAAAGGGAGGAAGAAGAAGTGGAAACTGGCACAATGTCGACGCGTGGGAAAAGTGTGTGTGTATGTATGGGGCGTTAATTCGCGACGCGCTTTGATAAGCCGGTTATATAGAGATGTCGGCGACCGGTAAATTATACCCGCGAGTCTCGGTTTACCTCCGGCTTTTTGCCCGCTCTGTTGTATATGTACTGTTGTTTTTTAATGCCGGGGGGTCTCTCGGTATACACGGAAGTTGTGCGGTTGGTATTACCATCTTTCTTTTTATAATTTCGACTAAACTCGTTCCTACTATTCTTCGTAAAATCAACCGGGCACTTATACTTCGAGACAGTTACTTACAATTTCAAACCCCACCTCGCTTCTAACCTCGAAACTACAGCGTGTCTCTCTTATATTCCGCAGAAAGAGCCTTCGACGATAAAATATCCACGTCCGTCCGACCGTAAACTCCCTTGCCGCTCATTTTCCGTCTTTTGTGCCCCCAGAAAGAACCGCCCTGAAGGCATATATCCAACTCTCTCTCTCTCCCATACTCTCGCTTTTCCT
>JAPYZO010005454.1:0-11592 GCA_030522905.1 Torymus flavipes | reverse complement strand
CTCTCATTGATATTGCCTAGTTTTACGTCTATAGCGTTTAATTTGCTATTTAACAGTTGAAACATATGTTCAATGCGTTGTTCAGAGTCAGAATTTGACATTTCAGCGCTAACTGGCATAACATTTAAATAGCAAGTCGCCGTCGTGTTTAGTAATTTCTGCGCACAGTAGTAGCAGGATAAATTGAGAATGTCCTTAGAGTCGTCATAATTAATAATGCAGCCTGCCTCTTGTGCACAGCGCCTATGAAAATATATATTGAAATTTATTTTTCATAAGTGTCATATTTTACGTGAATAATATAATGTTGTAATAAAATATTATTTACAAATTCCCCACGCAATTATCTATTATATACATTAATACACATAATACATTTTATATAAATAACATCGGGATGCACAAAGTTACATATTGTACACTTTTCCACCCCACTTAAACATCAACCGGTACAGATTTCTTTTACATACGTTGGGAACGCCTGATCCCAATCTTCGTCACCATAGTTTCTAGGCATACTGGCGACCCATATGCACAACTCTTGTATGACTTTGGGAAGGGGTTCATCGGCGTCGCTATCCCTGTCCGAGTCGTAACCCTCCCTCCGCTCTTCATCATCAGACCCCTCGTCTCCGGACGATGGAAGCTCGCCGTTGATGTCATCCATCTCGCGGGCTACGAGACTGCGCCATTTGTACTCCTTGTGGACTCGCACGCAAAAAACTTGGTCGTAGCAGCGCGCGCAAAATATCGAGTTGGACTCGGGTTCCTCCAAATAGAAATTAGTTTTTTTAATTATTGACGCCATGCTCGATCCCAATCGGTACTTGATCTCGTGCAAGTATTTGTAATTATCTATCTCCTCCGTAAATTTGTAGTCGCAGATAGGGCCATTACAGAGGTTCTCGTAATGCGATAGGAATGATCGTTTCTCTCCTTCATTCCATTGATCACGCTGACAATTCGATTTAGCGCTGCACCCATCAGCGTCTCGGCGGGCCTGATCAGTATGAATTGTCGATAAAACAGGCAAGGTCGGCGTCCCTTTAACCTGCTTTTTCCCGCGTGTCTGCGTGACTTTCTCTTTTACGTGGAACTCGCATCCGCCGGCTGTTCGGGTTTTGGCCTTTTTTTAATTGTCAACTTGGTTTCTTCCGACCGCCTGTGTGACATCCTCTTCTAGGTACTCACCGGCTCTTTTGGTTTCGGAGTTTATTTAATGATCCAACTTGATTTCTCCCCTCTTGCTCGTCTTCGTGACTTCCTCGTCTACGAGGAACTCGAACCCCCCTGCTGTTTGGGTTATAGAGTTTAATAATTTATCAACGTGTTTTCTCTCTCCCGCCTGCGTGCTTTCCTCTTATAGAAGATGCCCCCTCCCCCCCCTCTCTCTCTCTCTCTCTCTCTCTCTCTCTCTCTCTCTCTCTCTCTCTCTCTCTCTCTCTCTCTCTCTCTCGTGCTTATACAAAAACTTTTAGATTTAGAGTCATTTTCTAATGAAATAGATAATATAATGTCTCAACCTATACTTGCACATATAGCAGAAAGATACACACATAAAGAAATTGGCATCAAGTAGTTAATAACCTATAAACTGCCATACCTTTCTTAAAAAAATGTTCTCTCATACTTTCGCTCGCGCATATTCTATCTCGCGCTATATTATGTAGTATTTCATAGATTAATTCAGAATACGGTCCTCGATATAATAATCGTAAGAAATATTACTATATCATTATTTAAAACAGGAATCAAACAGGGGACTATAAAGGACAGAGGAGACCTAGAAGAGCGGATAAGCGGTGGTAGTCATCGTAAACCTAAAAAGAATATGGAAAATAAAAAAAGTCGACATGATAGGAGCAGAGTGCAAGGACAGGGACCAAAATGAATCAATAATGAAAGTTAAGAAAGAGAAATTACTAGGAGAGGAGATATACATCCCACAGAACATGGAACGAGTGAGAGAACGAACGAACAATGGGAGCATGGTTAAAGAGTAGGACAGAGGAGGAGAAGAAGACAGCAAAAGTAAGATACAACAAAGTGATAATCGAAAAAACAGAATGAATACTGGATAAGAAAAATAGACAAGATGAAGGTTTTTATGCTAAAGAAAAGAAGGGAGGAAGGGGGAACAATAGAGAAAGAAGAAAAAAGAGCACAACGGACATCATCTCCGGGAATGTGGCACGACTGAACACACTAAGTGAGGAGACATGGAACGAGCTGAAAGAATTTGAAATAATAGAACTGACGGAAATATGGCTAGAAGAAAAAAAAATGAGAAAATGCTGAATTGACACCTGGAGGAGTACAATTGAAAGACAATGGCATCGACAAGGATAAGAAGGAAAGGAAAGAGCCAGGGGCGGAATGCTACTGGCGACAAGGAAGGAGATTGGGATAATAGGAGAGGGAAAGGCGGAGGAACCGGAAGAGAGACAGAAGGAGACCCTCAGGAAGACAGTCAAGATAAAAGGAAGAGAGATAAGAATTATATCAACTTATATGAGAGAGAAAAGAAGAGAAAATTGGAACTGTATAGAAGAGGAGGAGAAATATAAAGAAACGATTTTTACGTAGAAAACCGGTCCTGTAATCCATATTAATGTGCAACGCATGCTCAAGTTTGGGGATGCGGGAAACTATCAAAGTAATCACGTTTTTCATCATTTCAGAACTTGTTTTCTACGTAAAAATTGAACATGTTACACCCTGTCTCGTTTATATGCTTCGCACGTTCCGCTAATAGCAGCAATAAATTACTTTAAGAAAACAGTTAAACAAAATCACACCATTCCTTAGATTTACTCATATACCTATTCAGATTGGTGCTTGGAGACATCGCGACCAAGATCATAACGATATGCCGTGTACTTCGTTATGCCTTTATCGCCGATTTTCAAATAGGACTTGTATCTATACATTATTATAAATAATTTTATTAATTGAAACTAATTCCGAAAATATTAACGTATTTTTTGGAATAAATCAGACTTGTTTATGTGGCGTGACTATAAGTGAAAAATATTAGTTACAAATTCTTTATCATTCAATGTTTATGTACATACGTTTGAATATTATATATCTCTTATTATTATCAATCTCTTTCACTTCAGGTTTTTTATTAAATCTACCTGATCCGGCTTTAGGCTGGCCACATTGCGGCAGGATTGTACTCCAGGCAAGGTAAGCATCAATGAAAGCATTCCCAAAATCCTCCCGTCTGCATTATTTTTAATCAGAGCAGACAATATTATCTGTAAATTGAAGGAAACGCCCAACGATATGTCTTTTTAAAGGATATAAGGGAAGGGAAGGTAAACGTATAGGATAAAAAATGAGAACGAAAAAATAATCGATAACATTCTGCATACCGGGCAGCTACGCTAACATTTGCGCTACTGAGATGACGATTTTTCAAGACCCTAACCGCTAATAATGAGAGCATTAAGAGTAATGTAATATAAAAACCGCTTCGGCAATACAGGTCCATCATAGTAAGTATTAAAACACATATCAAAATAAGGATTCTTTTGTTTTATCATCGTATTTCCTAATTCACACTAGTTATTTTGAATACGTACAAGCTAAGAAATCTTTTACCTCTTCTAAAGTCAACACAAAATGATAATGGGACATTCTCAAAAAGATATTATCTCTTCTAAAAATTATCGCGAACGAAAAGTCGTGCGAATGATGCCATTCGACTTCCTTAACGATTATTATCCTTAACGAAATTATACTCTTGGCATTACTTACTTACTAAGGGGAGTTTGCTCCAGCTCACCACCTAGCGGATACCGGCAGAGATTTCCAGCGCCATAACTCAGCAGAGTGGGGGAAGCGACCGAGAAGAATGGTGTTGTTACCGCTGGCGAATAATATTCCACCACCCTGGATGTTGTACACCGTGAACCACTGTGCCCAATCCAAGGTCTTAGCGCTAAGGGTGACGTTGAGAAGGAGCTTCTCTCGATCAACTTGTAAGCAGCGCAGGCTGCTGGTGTGGAGTACGAAAATCCACCAGCAAATGCTAAAAAGCCCGTGTTCGTATGAGATGTAAAACTTGAAACCGATGAAGCTTTAAATGTTCTCAGAAATATTCAACGACATGTTGTTCTCAGAGAGTTCCTGATTTTACACCGGGAATTTTGGCCATAAATGATTAAATGAGTAAATTTGGGAAAAATGGACATTTTTGGTCATTTTTCGTGATTTTCAAATGCATGTAACTTTGCGCCGAATTAACTCGTTTTAACGATTCTCAACTTAAATTAAAGCAACAAAAAATTCTCAACTTAATTAAATTCTTCTACTTTAATAGCTTTTTTATAGAATATTTGATGTCACCTTTAATAGCTTGCTATTGGTTGATCATCAGTGACTACTTATCGTCCATTTTTCCCATGTTAAATTTCCATAAGAAAAATTAATTTGAGCTTTCTGAAAAACACTATTCCGATTTCCTGTGTTCAACGCGGTTTTAGTACATTATGTCAGTTATAGAATAAGAAAAACCAGTTGTCAGAGGTGTGCTTTTCCACTTTCAATTTTTACCATTTTTGCACGACAGTTAGTGATAATTCCTTGTAGAAATCGACAAGCTGTGTTTCATTAAAAAATGTAGGTTTTTAAAGAAGTTATTATTACAGCTTAAATTAAAGCTTTTTTGCATTCTGTTATAAACTTTTCAACCCATTTATATGATCGAAATATTCAAAAAGCTATTACCCCATTTTTATCGAAAATTGTTCATTTTAGGCATAAAATAGCTTGAGTCTCGGAAAAAAGTCCATTCACAAAAACTCCGAGTGTGTCTCATTATTTGTCAAAAATAAGTATCTACTACAGTTTTAGCCAAATCCAGGACCCGCACCCCTGATCATAACCTTGTCAGTAGCAAAATTATCAACATTGTTTTATGAAAAGAAAGATTTTCCAAGTTTTCATAAATTTTTAGACTCCCCATATTTTATGTATCAAATTCTTAAAAGGCAAAAAGTTTTCTGCCCCTCTATTTTAAATTACCTCTTAGAACTTTAAAACTTTATTTCCACTGTTGTTGATTCCGTTGAATAAATAAATATAAAAATATATAAATAATAATAATAATAATAATAATAATAAGAATATATAAGAATAATAATAATAATAATAATAATAATAATAATATATAAATATACATAAATATATCAAATATACATAAAAACTTGTATATTTTGTACAAGAGTTCACCACATATCTGTATATTCCTTTTATCAATTTTGCAATAATAGTGTTACATAAGTATTCTTGAATGTTGAAGGAGATTTTGCTCATGAGAGTATTAATTAAATTTTTTAATGGCATTAAAATTGTAGTGTTTTGCGATGGCGGCAAATTCCGGAAAAATCCTTATTTAGAAATAATTTTTTTTTCAATGTTATTTTTAAACTGCTACGGTTTTCGTCTACCAAATTTCGTCCCCGGCATAACTCTTCAACGGATGGACATAATGAACTGAACTTTTGTATGCATCTTAGGTATGTCATAACTTAGAACTGATTAAATTTTGGGAGTCAAATAGATGATTTTAAGCTCTTATTTTAAAAAAATTACAATTTTGCAATAATTTTTATTTTAAAAAATAATTTTTTTTTTTGCATTTCTTTTATTGATATGCAAAATGTAAACTGATATTCTCAAAGTACATTCTATTTCCTTCCAAATTATGCATTTCAAAACTACTCACTAGTAATTTTTGACTTATAATTGAGAATTTGAAAAAATAGCAACTTTTTCGAAAAATATACGTAACAGATATATTTATTTCATCTTGAAGATATATATAATATAAACACATATTTTTGCAATATGCTTAATTCCCTCTCTATTTATGTATTTTGAGACTATTTTAAAGTTATTTTTGAGTTAAGAATATATTATGCTTTTTTAATGAATTGAAAAATTTCTTTACCAATTTGTATTAAATATATATAGAATACAAGCAAATATAAATAAAGTATAAGTTTCATAATATTTCAATACCTTTTTTATATAATTTTATAATTTTTTAATTAAAACGCGAATTATAATACGGTTTCAACTGTAAACTATGATTTTTAATTTAAATGTTTGATAAAAAAATGTGATAAAAATATTGAAGATACTCTTGGAGAAAGCATTCTGCTAATTCAATTAGCAGCGGTTTTTTATGCTAAATTGATCAGTGCCATCAGTTTCAGAAGGATAATTTTTATTAAACAATAAATTTTAATAAAAGAAAATAAAAAATTATGCTCAACGTTTGATAAAGTACTATTATGATTAAAACTTAATTACTAATGTTTTAAGTAAAAAATAACCGCTTTTATCATAAACAGAAAATAAAAGTTATTGATCAATTGGATTGGCAGTATCATATTTGAAAATTATTACATAACTCTAGTTTTTTACATTATATTATAAAGCTATTTTTGCAATAAGAATAATTTGATATAAATTGCTTAAAGTGGTATTCATAAATAAATCCAACAATATTAACAAAAAACATTCCAGAATTTTCTTAACTTTATAGCGCAATTAGGGTAGAAATGATAAATGGGAGACTTAACTGTATAGATATTAAATTAAGACACGATTCTACAAGAAAAGTCAACTTATTTTTCAAATAAAATTGTATTTCGGGGCGAAGATACAAAAGAAAATGATAAATTTTAGGATGATATTTTTTCATTAAAAATCATTACGTCGACGTAAGAAGCGGACAACTGAATGTTAAACGAACAGGGATAAGTTTTCAATGAAACGTCGTAGCGAAGTGCCGTAAATGAACTTTGACGACATCTTGTAAATTATAACTTTACTCCACATTATATCTTTTGCAATACCGCGTATGTATGCGGTAGCGACCATATAGCACGCCGCCTCTTACAATTATTCCTCTGTTTTTATCTTTACATTATTATATATTTTTTTGCAGCAACCCCAATGCACATTTTATCATCAATAACACACGTCCTTCTACAGTTCTCGAATATATATTGCAGATCAGCTGATGAGATGTTCACTCGTCTCTATATTCAATTTTTATTTATTTATTTTTTTAAATTACTTCACTATATATATTTGAAACGTCGCGTATACACGTAAATTCTGTTTATGCACGTTAGATCTGCTTGCTTAGTAATGTGTTTTCTTTTCTTTCAATCTATATGTGTACGCACATAATGACGTCGCTGAGACGTGGACTCGATGTGCCTTTACTTGGTGCCTACATTGTACAACAAACTCTCATACAAACGCTCGACGTTACAATGCTACAATTTGTTTATCTCCACTTCTCGTTGCTGCTTATTTTCTCTACATTTAAACTCGTGCTTTTTCTCCGACACTTTTGCTTTCTTTTCGCAGCATCCTCGTCTATAATTGTATCTCGTTACTCGTAACATTAGGCATAATATTAGTTACATACGATACAGTACATACATACAAGTTCCCGCCCATCAAGAAAAGTTTTCCCACGGTACGTAGTTTGTATACATGTAAATATAATATTTTGTCTTTTATTCGCTCGACTCTTACCGCTAGCCAAAATTTCACGCGACAGCGACGATATTCGCTCTTTTGTGTTTTCAGAAAAGAACAATGTACTTAATATATATTTACACGAATATAAGCACTTGAAACACTAACATCATATTTATAAACTAAATTACAACTGTTTCTATGCTTCAGTACTGTTGTTCTGAGTAAAATTCACTAATTATATATATGTTTCTTAAGATATGATACGAGTACTTCAGAATGAACTGGTATTTTTCAATTAATCATATATTCAACAAGTTTTTATTCTTCAATGAAAACGCAAAAAACTACTCCATCGTCGGCTCGTCGGCGCCAGTACAAAGAAAGCACAGTTGAAAAAGAATGCACACGTATAGGCATAGCACTCCGATGTTAGAATTAATATATAACGTTTATTTCTTTATCCTCAAAAGTTCGAAAGCCGAGAAATCATAAGCGTATATAGTATACAGTTGTCGAAAGGTGGCGTGGGTCGATTTGCGATTCAATATTTTTGTTGTCGTTAAATTTTCTTTTTTTTTTATTCATCATAAGTCGGTCGCTATTCCGCCAGACGTTAGAATAGGTCCCCATTCATTTATTTTTGTGTTTTACTTCAATAATTTATTTTTTATTTTCTTTTATAATTCACACGGATGAATAACGCGTACATTACACTTCATTACAGATTCAATAATATATAATATATATATTTTGTATATGTACAGTCGGCAGCTCGCCTATATAGTCATAATAGTTTTTTTTTCTTATTCTCCTTTCTCATATAACGTCGTGGTAGTTGAAGTACTAATGCGGACACGATGCAGCGCCGTGGTCTCACATACTTTGATGTTTCTCGTTCGTCGTAATTGACGGTTGATTCTCGCGCGATTGTAATAATATCGGCTGCTTATTACAAAACGAACAATAATATAGACACGCCAGCTAATGTTTACGTTTTGCTCGGGCTATTTTTTTTCTTACTTAGAATGAGAGAGGGACAGTGTGAATCAAGTTGTCGCGGATCGCGAGTGATTGAACTGGATTTTCCGTGATTGAACAATTTTTAAAGTTTCGTTTGAATCAAGTCAAAGAAAAACGTAGCACTGCTTTTGCAAGAAATGTGTGAAAGATAACATTTGCACTTTTAAGTTAACAATAAAATAAAAATCGATACTTGTTGAGAAATAAACATTCTTTGGTACAAGTGAAGTTAAAGTCAATGAATAATCCAGTAACAATGCTAATGAACGTATACTTAATGTAGGAGACGATAGCACCGACCGAGCCACTACATGAGAAGCTTTTTTAGTGCGATGGTTGGCAGCTTCGAGTTTTGTGTTTTGACGTCAAACAATAATATTGATAACAAAATAATATATCTTACATAACTTGAAAAAAAAAACAATTCTTTTTTTTCTATCCAAATATCTTGCTATATAATTTCCAGTCCACGCTGAAAAAACAAATATACAACTAAAAAACGTAGTTAACCAAATAAAAATTTTATTGAAATTAATGCTATTCTTTCCAAATGAATATTTAAATTCGCATACATTGGACTCAACAAAACATCGGTAATGTTCAAACATCTGACAAACATTGAGGCAAAAAGGTTGCATTTTTTTGCACAAACAAAGAATAAACTCACAAAGTATCTCGTACATTGCTACGTACAATAAACAAGGCAATGTATATTATAAACAACACTATTTGTTCTTTGAAAGTCTAAACTTAAATTGACACTAACAATAATAATAATAATTATTCTACGACGTGGCTATATGGAAAACAATTTTCTGGCTCGATCGACCTGTTCTTCCGATAAAAACCTATTATATCTCTCTTCCTCTTTGTTCGCGTATAATAAAACTTTACTTCATTTTTTTTTCTTACGATTAAACACAACGATTTTTTTCAAGTCACTACAAACTTCTTATGCTTCTAGCGTCAACAATCAGAGACAACCTTTTCCTCATAATAATATTTTAATCGAGAATTCTTTTTCTTTTTTTTTTAATTTTCCCTCTATTACAGGTATATATCGCGCTTGCGCTAAACCCGAGTGATGTTTTTGGCGACACATCCCGTTCCCTTAAAAAAAATTAGAAAAAACGTCTCTACCAGTTCTCGTAAAGTAAAGTAAATGAGATATCATAGATACTCGATGCGCGCGTGCATTTCCACCAAAATATAGCGTATTTGCATTCTTCGTAAAAATGAACTTGTCTCGAGAATGAAACTCTGCACGTAACATTGTTTTTTTCTGCGTCACCTTGCTCTATAGTTTGAGAATGCTCCTACTACACGGGCTATCGGTACATTTAACAACTACAAGATACAAGGATGACTCGCGATGCTCCATCGTTCGGATCGCAAATATATAATATATGATGCGCGCTGCAGTGACTCTATATTTTAAAAGAGAGAGAAATGACTTGCGCGCACGAGGCTTTTCCCAAAATTCAAGATAATCTCGTTACGCTCGGTGTTCTCTATACACAACTCTGTTAATAACATCTGAGGGTATACGTGTGGGGTGTGTCTGTGTGTTTTTTTGTACGTGATGGATGCGTTGCGTCTGGGTGTAACAATTTTCCTGTGTCTATGCATAATATATGCATTCACCTATAGATATGCGTCTGTGGCGTGTACATTCTTCTTCCCCTCCTCCTCCTGCTACACATTATTTCAACCAGCACACAATCCTAATGTGATTTGTTCCGAAACGCTCGGGCGATACACACTCACATACGCCTCTCTCTCTCTCTCTCTCTCTCTCTCTCTCTCTCTTTCTCTCTCTCTCTCTCTCTCGCTTTCTTCCTTTACACGCACCACACGCCAACATTTCGCGAAGTACATTGTGCGGCAAGAAAATTTTCGGACAGCTGATTCTTATATTTGAACACAAACTTTGTTAAGCTTTGCTATGTGTAATTCAATATATGCTATCAACTGGATCAACGTTTGTGTAATAATCATCAGAATCGGCCGACCGTCGCTGTATCTTCTTTCTCGTCTATATGCGTTCGTTGCAGTATGTTAGAATTTTTTATGAACTTATACATGCGAGTAATAATTTTAAGTTAGAACCAGACTGAGAACGAAATAATTCTTTCTTATTTGATGTCGAAACTTTAGAGATTATGAAGAAAAGTATTTTTATATACATTATTCAGCTAGTAGCCTGCGCGCCTCGCGGGAAAACAACGAAACTCCAGTCCAAGATGAATCCAAGTTCTAATAATTCATATATAACACATGTATATATTCCACTGAAAAGCCATTTCATAACTGATTCGGGCGACACGTTCACTCGAAAATATTATGTCAGTTATGGAAAAGTTTTCGTCAGCAACATCTAAAAAGTACTACATCGTTTAGACACCTGAGTTACGCAGCTTTACTATTTTTTGTTTCCTCGAAATAAACTCTCTCTCTCTCTCTCTCTCGCTCTCTCTCTCTCTATCTCTCCCTTTCGCTCACTCTTTCGTTCTCTTTCGCTATACGCTTATTACAAATGGCAAAAATATTCAGTTTCAATAAAAATGAGTTTAGAAACAAGAACACATCGTGTGCCTCCGAAGCATCATCACGAGAATTATTATAAGCGTCTCCGCGTCCGCGAGCAACTATATATAACGATCCCAACTCAATCCTCTCGGCACTGAAAAGTTTTGCCACCTCTCCTCTCTCTCTCTCTCTCTCTCTCTCTCTCTCTCTCTCTCTCTCTCTCTCGTCTTTGATTATTATTTTTCGACCCCGCAATAACGCTCTCTCTCCTCCTTTTCCATTTACCCTCGAGAAAAAACGACGACAGAAACGATTCACCCAAAGTATATGTATGTTTATTATTTTATATATATATATATAAACGAACGAACGAACGAACGGAGGAACGACGAAGAGGGTATTTTCATGTATTTTTTTTTGTCATTTTGGATTAGCTATTGAGAGCCAGCTCGATCGCCGGAGAGAAGGTGTGCATCTGAACGTGTTATTTTTTTTCTTCCTTTATTATTCTCCTTTTTTTGTTCTCTT
>JAPYZO010005453.1:0-10489 GCA_030522905.1 Torymus flavipes | reverse complement strand
GTAAGAGCGTACAAATTAATCTCGGAACTCAAAGTAATAATGAAAGCGAAATGGAAATAATAACTTTCAAATGATAAATCAAATATGCATTAAATCAAATATGCATAATAATGGGTAAACTTTTCATTGAATGACTGAATGAATATGTACAGTAACTGGCACGCCAATTAATCCTCTATCGGCCACCATTCCACCAAATCAAATACAATAATTTGCCAGTTAGCTAGTTTAAGAAAGAGAGAACAAAATTTGCAGAGTAATTTTTTCTATTTAGATAATTAATCACTAACATTCTGTACTGTTTTCTCTTGTATTTACATTCATGTGCACTATAAATATAATACATTATAATCAATTAATTTGACTATTTAAATCAATTGATTTGCGAATTTAGTACCGTAACAATATTGACAATAGATAACGAAAACTATAATAACTTTTCAAACAAACCAACATTACCGTAATAAATTAACCAATCTCTTAACAGCATCTAAATATTGCAACGTTATATACTCGCATTCATAATCCACGCTACTTTATGGGAGCTAAACTTTTCCCTTTTCGCACAACAACTCAAACTTCCTCGTATATACCGTATCACGCGAATATTAAACGAGTGAAATGCAACTCCAGATGCGCCTTGAAAGACTGCCTCTGCTATACTCGTTTTAGTCCGGACCAATTTTTGCGCAAAAAAGAAGAAAAAAACGAGGAGGATGAACTCCGCGCATCTTGCGCACATGCGCATGCACGCACCTTTAACTTGTCGCCGAAGGGTGGAAAATACGAGCGTATTTAATTAAAGCGAGGATAACATTCGCCCCGAAAATTGTTACGTCAGCGGCGCGATATCCCGTTTATTTTTGGACGCGGGAGATTATTAGGATTTTCTCGCGCACACGCGCGTAGCCACGGGGAATCGTTATCTCTTGTTTCTGGTTAAGCGATGACGTAGGAGATAATTGGGAGTTTTTCTTCGGTTTTTTTGGGGGGAAGGAAGAGAAAGTGTGTAATGGGGCGGTTAGATTTATTTTTGACGACCGTTGTTGGTCCTTTTTGTTAAATGCTTATCTGATAATGGTAGTGAGTTTTGTGAAAGATTGCTGGACAAAATGAATGATGAATAATCTTTAATATCACATTTCGTGAGGTGAAATTTACTTCTAGCCTAAAATAAACAAATAAAAGTAAAAACGAATTTAGTTGTTTAATACCTTACGCATATACAAAGCAGTCGTCGTGGACCAAATGCGCAATGACGCGTAACAAAATGCACACCGCACCGAAGTAAAATATTTAAGTTCCACTCGCCAAATTTCATCTCTGCGACTTGAAAATTTACATTTCGCAACTAGGTCAGTGGGTTAATTAAACAATAACGATTCATTAATAACAAATAACATCCTCTCAAAATCGAATAATCCGAGCATCATTAACCCATGTTAAATACGAAAATTTATCTTTCTCCCCAGAAACTATGTACTTACCGTCCGCTCCGAATTTTCGTACACTCTCGCCAATCTCTCAAACACAACATTTTTAGCGCTTGCGCTCAGGGTATAGTACCACGTGTCCATTAGGTGACTAGCAAACGCGGTAGCTATACAGGAGAGAGGAGAGGAAACATGTAGCTTTCATCGCGCAGCTCTAAGTACGTTCCTCGTATAGCGGCCGTAAAGTAAAATACGCGGCTGGAAAGTAGTCATTGGCGCGCGGCGACGTCTTTTTGCTCGTTACATATATACCCTCCCCGAGTCTGTGATGTTTTCTTGAATAATATAAAAAACGTTTTAGGAAAATTAAAAATGGAGTGGTTGTTTGAAGAAATGCGATTTAATTCTGACGTTGTAATTGCAGAAATTAAATTAATGTAGTCTCAGTGTGTGCTGTTGATGTGCATGCGAGTAAATTAATTACCGTAATGGAAATTGTATTGTTGAATTAAAAAATTCTTTCATATCCGTTATAATGTATACCGCAATCACAAAAGATACACGTACATTTAAAAAAATGTATCTTGAACTTCTTTGTCAGTCGTTATCTAAAACTACCGTAATGAAGCTGAAGTTAGCTGGCAGGTAGATATGAGAACCACTGCTTTTCTCATCTACCTGCCTGCTAACTTCAGCTTCATACTACCGCGCATGTATGATTTATTATTTTTGTATATTAAAAGACGCAAGGAAACCAGATAAAAACTCGAAAAATACAATTAAATAATCCTCATATTCCAATAGATTATCTTAATTCTCGCAAACCCTACTTCAACCCTCAAAACTCCTATTTCAACTCACCACCTCTTACCACTTTAAATACCCGCCTAAAAAGATTCTTCAGTCGCCGACACAGACCATATCCCTCCCGGCTCGCCGACGCGCAAAGCGTCGACAATATGACGACGAGCGGTGCGCCGCGCAAAGGCAGACTAAAAAAGGAAAAGAAGGAGAGAATCTCGCTCGCGGCGCGGAACGTCCGCAGGATCTCATGCATATTTCATCGGGCTCGTGATTCTCGCACGCGCAAGCGGCTAGGTATATAGCGAGTATAGAACGAGCGTCCGGTTCTCGAGGGGCCGCCGGCGACTGCAATACCACCGGCCGACACGTTTCTCGCATCAGAGTCGCGTTAATAAGGAGTATGAGAGTGAGTGAGAGGAAGGTAGATGGATTGTGATACGCACGTGTGGGAGGTATGAGATGAGGAGAAAGATGTCTTTGCCAAGGGAAGGGTAATTGGTGGATAAAGGAGATGGTCATAAGGGATAGGTGATGGATGGGGATTTGTTGGGTGTTGGTTTGTATGACATGTCATACTTTATGAGCGCGATTAGAGAAAATGTTACCTAAGTATATATGATTGGTAATCCGAAGCTGTTGCACAACATTTTTTATATCTTTCAAATGCCTGCGGGTATATATTAACTTATTTGAAAGCGTTTTTTCTAATTTACCGGAATAGATCATTCGAAAGTAAATTATACTTTTCTAAATCTCTCAAAAGTATCTACGATAAAAAAAAAGATTTTAGAAATATTTTTTTCCAAAAATTAGGAACACTAAACCTGAGCATAACACACAACGTAAAGGTAATTGTAATCTAACCCCCTTACGTTGAACTTTCTCTACTTTTTTATGGAATTTAACTTTTTAAGTACGCGTGTATATTACTGGCAGTTAAATAAAAGTGAAGAAATAAAAATTTTCTTGCCAGTAAAAGAAGAAACAAAAAGAAATACAGTATTCGTAAATGTCCGACTAATCTCAGACCGTATCTCCTTATAAGTCACGTTTCTCTAGTGCAATGATAAAGTAACAATCCACCACGTTTGAGATACAATGTTTTTCTTCCGTAATATTTTTTGCAATAAATTTACTGCTTTTTCGTTGCTAGACTATGTTCTGATATTCTGATATTCCTATGTTATGATAACGCATCTTTCACCTTTCTTCTTTTTTCATCACGAAAGAAAAAGTGAAAAAAAAATAGCCACAATGCGTATAAGTATACGCAACACAGACATTTCCCCTAATTTTTATCAATAAACAAATAAACGCCCCGACATTTACAAAACGACCACTAAAGCCACTTATAGCGCCCATATAACATGATTATACTGCGGCCATGAAGCATGCACCACGCACAGCGCCGACGCCGTCATGAGAAATATACGACATGCGCACACACACGCACACATAGTCGACAGACCTATAGAATAAAGATTGAAATCATTTCTTTTTATTAGAATAATACTACTCGTAACAAACAATACGGCCAACGCGTCCCACACACACGCACGCACACCACCGGTGGGTCTATCTGTAAATTCACACATACACATACACACACATCAGCGGGTTCGCCCTTAAATATAGAGTCATTTATTATCCCGCCGAAGTGAAAACACATAGGAGCCTTTCAGTTACGTCTCTTATGAAAGATTCTCGAGAAGCGCACTATGCGCGTTTTCATGACTGTACCAGTGGGTGTATATATATGCATATACGTGTACTTGGCGCCTGGCACATAGGGCATCTCGAAATGTACACATTGAATAAATAAAAAATCAATCACTCACTATCAAAGGGTATTTTTAAGAGAGAAAACCAATGCACGACTGAAATAGAGATAGAAATAAAAGTGCACTCTGCCAGCCGAGTGAAATTTTTAAATCCGAACGGATGGAGAGAGACGATCCGATGAGGAGAGAGACATTATTTTTCACCACGGGCGGCCGAGGTATACGATTCCTTGTTATTATTTTGAAGTATGTACTACCATCTGCCAAACAAACTAGATAAATTCAGTGTTCCTCGGTAAATAACTGCTTTGGGGTTGAGCGAGAGGGCTGTTATTGCGTTTTGATGGACGGGATGGAAAAAAGTTCTGTTACGCGGCGCTGTTGTGTAGAACGACGCGAGCTCGGCAACTTTGGTGTTATTAAAACAGACGCGAAAAGCGCGCACGTGAGTAGCTATACGCGACGCGAAGAAGTGGTGGACGGTAAAAGTTGTTTTTTAGACTAAAGACGGAGATTAATTGACGTGTAAAAGTATCTTGTTTTATTTGTGGGTGTGTGTGTATAAGTGTGTTTACTTGGCGAGTAGTGCTCTTTATTTATGCGAGGTGGTGTCGTATTTTAAATCGAGAGATTTATGGAGATTCAAATTGGAAATATAAATATTTTCAGTGGTGAAAATCTCGCTGCGAATGTAGTACTGAATATTTCATGAAAATATACGGAAATACGTTACCGATGCAGTAACCTGTCATCGTGTGATCGACATTTACATAATCATGATTTAATCGGTCTGATTATTCTTCATTTTCCATATTATATTTTCCATGATAATTGTATTTAGAAAAAATCTAATTGCAAAGTATAGTTATAATTATAATTAAAAGCACAGCTTCATTACCAGTCAAAAAAAAATACGACAAATTACAATTCCAGCTATACGTAGCAGTGTGCGGTAAACACTGCAGCAGGAGAACAAAATCCAGAGTATAGAAAACATTCCACGATCTGGCCGACTTTAATTTCAGCAACATCGGCCTCAAAGCAAACACGGCTGGCGAAATTCCCCTTAATCAATTCCAAATTCACGGTATACCGCGTAAACTTTTCCCAAACCCAAAACAACGAATCAGGCAGCAAAATTTACCACAGGCAACTATCGCGTTAACAATACAGCCGTTGGAATAGGATGCCGGATCGAAAGACGCAGGCGTCTCGCCAATAATAGATTTTCGTCGAATGAGTCGCATATAAATAACGAATTCTTTGCGACAACTCCGTTAACAAGTTCAAAAACTAGCTAAAAGTTGGTTTCAAGGGATACATTCCGGGACTTATTTTTCTTACTCTTTGTAGTACGACATAATATAGGAGAAAAATCATGTAACATTAACAAAAGTCTTGGTGACACAAATTTAAAAAAACTGCAATAAAAGCCTTTTCTCCAACTTTTAGCCATTTATTCCAGAAACGTCTTGGACAAATTTTCAAATTTTTTAATAAAAAAATATTGATTCGTTCAAAAGTTCTGACCGTTTAAAGTTGAACGCCGAAAAGGCACTAAAATACGCAACTCGTACAAATCGGCACGCCTAGCTACTTATGAGGATTTTTCTCTTATATATTACGTGATAGTATAAGAGTACGAAAGACCAGGCCCGGGAGGCGAGCCTTGAAAAATATTTTTACCCACTTTTTCGTACGCATTAATGGCGTTTTCGCCAAGATTTCGTCATGTACTTATAGGTACGTGCCGCGATTCAGTCGTGCACCCGCGCCAATTGGGACGTGTACAGCGCACTGTTTCCTCGCTCCCTCCCAGCGGACGACGAGCGCCGCCAATGCATTACTACCGCGCTAATCCCATAAGCACTTCACGTTTGCGACCAAGATTGCGTCCTTTCCGACCTTCCGGAAACGTGCACTGCTAGCTCCGCATATATATACGAGCTTTCGGCTGGTCGATTTTTTGGTAACGATTTGGAGGGTTTGGTTTCGCGTGGTTGGGGAAGAGGAATGTGCGGAGGTTGTTGTTGTTCTTCTTGATAGTTGGGTTTGTAGGTCATTATTTTGTTCTTCGCGATGAATATTAATCTTTTAAACAGTGTAGTACTATAATACTATATACTAATAATAAATACATATAATATAATAAAATAATACTAAATATAAAGAGAGCTTAAATAAATTTGATTGTTCAAGTAAGTAGTCATGAAGTAAGATGGATAAGTAATGAGAAGATGGCGTAAAAATATAAAAAAATTCTATCAACATTAAGTACTCTTAAATAAAAGATAAATTGAGCGTAATGAACTTTAACCTTCCGCGCAATTTAATTCCGTTCGAATTTCGCTGAAATGATGTGCACGACGCTTTTGACGTTCTTTTAAAAGCATTTTCATTCCGGCTTCTGTTGCGCCTCTGCCCTCTCCCACTCTCTCCCTCCATTTGTGTGTACCTAATGCTATCGGATTTCGATCTTTCAGTGTTTTTAACGCAAATTCTATTCACGGATTGATTGCTGTCGATACCCGTCTCGTTTACGTTGCCTATTCACGCGTCGCGCGCGGCTATTCGCGAAACGACTCTGAACTTTTTCCGCGATACATACACCGCCGATTACGTTTCATTCTCATTTGCATTTCAAAGTGACGCGACACTTTTTTATGAAGCTCTATAGCGCTTTCCCTTTTTACTTATCATTGATGACCGCGTTCAGATAATAAATAGAAATGTCTTTAATAAGTACGTTGAAATATTAATATTCCGGTTGTAAAGCATTTAAAAGGTATAAGAATTTTTAAAACGCCTACCCATGTTACCTAAGCTGAACATCTATTAAAAGTATATTTTATAAAGTTAATTTTATCCACGACGTATTCTTTATTCTAAATCAATTTATAATCATCCATCTAATAATACAAACTGTATTATCCAATAGATAATTAAATTGAAAAATATAGGTCTATTTTATATTTTATAAACTTATTACCAATAAATATTTAAGAACAACCTACACTTGTCCTACGATTTATCGTTATGAATGATGAAATTTTTATTGAAGAAACACTGAATAAAGAATAAAAGTGACGTTTTTTTTCTACTTCAAGAGAAAACTGCACTAGGGAAATAAATTAAAAAATAATATTGACTCGCGAATTCCACATTTCCATTAAACAAGTTTAAGCTCTGCGCATTTGTACAGCTGTCCAAGGAAACGTCAGTGGAGCGAGTATATAACTCTCTATGAATATTTCTTCAGTACGTTCAGTACATAACACTTCTTTTTTACAATGAAACTGTTTATGCAACTTTAAAAAGAAAATAAAAAGTTTACATTTTCCTGGAACATACGCCACCCACGTCGCGCTATTTAATTACACTAAAATCCCTCCAGGTCATCACAGACATCGTATGCACCCTCCAACTAAAACACGGACGAACTATCCGACGATCCTCCGAGTCGTGTCGTCGATCTACCAAAGATCATCCGCGTTCTCTCAACTCGCCCGCGCACTCTGCACAATGCCTTTTAATCAACTTTAAAAGCAGCAGAACCGTGCACTACTACGAACAATTCCCCCGCTCTCTCTCTCTCTCTCCCTCACACATACAAAGAGATTCGCGTGCGAGTGTCATACCCATAGTAGGGATCTCCAATCGCGAGTACAGATTTACGAAGTAGTTCGCGCCAAACATCTGCCGGGTAACAGTATCTTTCTCCGGATAGATAGCATTGTACATATATACGTGTGAGTGTGAATGTGTGTGCTCGGGATACGAAACAATGGAAAGTTACGGACTAGTCGTCCGCGTATAGCACCATTACCGCGCCTGTGCGCGATTATGAACCGCTGGGTAGTTGCGCGCAGGGGATAGAACGTATATAGGTATATATATGTATAAGGTAGGTTTGTAAGCGAGCTTGCGGTTGCCCGAGTGCTGCTGCATTAGATCGATGCGAGTTGTGTACGGGTTTTTGTAAGTAATGGATTGTGATGGTAATGGGCTCGCTTGATGTATGGGGTGAAGCGTATAAGTGATTTTTTAATTAAAATGGTGGACAGGGGGTAAAAAATATTCGTTGTCACGTTTTTGGAAAATGGTATCAATATTGTTTTAGTATGTAGTAAGTAATGCGCACTTTGTCAAGATAGATCAAAAAGCTTTCGAAATTAATGCATTCCCGTAAAATGGATAAAAGAAACTCTGAAATTGAAAAGGACACTGTGAAGAATCGAAATTATCTCATATATATACTAAAAGTACTTTAAAGAATATATTACTAACAACAACGAAAGATATGTGATTCTATTTTATGGATTCAATAACATTTTCGTGCCAGGAATGTCAAGATTAAGAAACGATAAAACACTTATTTAAGATATAGTTGATCAATTTTTTAAAACGCTATTTTTATTTAACCAAACCTGTTTGAGAATAACAAACCACAAAAAACTATTTCCATCGGCTTATCAAAATTCAACTCGACTGCCTCTTATACTCGCACAACTGTAAACCGAACAATCATCCCGCGCCTATGACCATTTTTTTCCGAGCTAAAAAAAAGACAATAAATACATAAAAAAAAAACTCGACACATATCCCGTTACAAAGCCCAAACAGACACCGATAAATTATTATATTACCCCACCTACTCGTTCTACGCGTATACCTACCCGTGGATTAAAGGTAAAACCGATTAACCCCCGCGACGCGTTTCGTATCGCCCTCAGCCTGCACTGCACACACACACGCGCGCCTGTCATCGATAATTCAAAAGTTCGATGTAAATAAACGAACGAGTCGTTCGCGCGTGGAGGATTAATAGCCCGAACGCCGCGGAATACAAAGCTAGCGTGCGCGCGCGCGCGACATTTCAATCTATGAAAATTGAAAATCAGCGCCAATGACTTTGGCGTATCTTGCTGGCAGGATTTTGCGACCGCCGTTAATTATCATGCAAAAATGGCCCATCGAAAGTGGCCGCCGCATTTGAGCTTTCTCGATGAAATATATACCCTCTGCACGCATGTGTGTGTGTGTGTGTGTGTGTGTGTGTGTGTATAGAGGGAGAGAAATTGGCGAGCGCGAGAGTGTCGGACACTCGAGCGCAAGCGCTTTATGCAAACTGCTTTATGCAAATGGCTAAATAATTTCAAAAGTGACGAGGGGCGGGGGGAGTGAAAGGGCAAGTATTGGATAAATTAGCAGGAGTTCGATGGGAATACTTTTTTTCAATTTGAAAGCGTTTGACTAAGTGACGCTTGTAGACGAAATAATGAGAACTGATCTTAATGATAATTTTTTATTCTTTTAAATATTTCGCGTTTTTATTGTCACTCTGCGGCCATTCAAATGACTAAAAAAAACAACATTTTTAGTACATTACTATGCTTGTAATGTAATCATGATGAGATATATATATATATATATATATATATATATATATATGACTATGCATTCCTTACTTTTAGGAAATATCTCTGTAATATTTTTTAAATAAATCGCTTACACATTTATTTTTTAATTAAAAAATATATATATAATTGTCGACACGTGCAAAACTAATGTAATAACAAAGTACGTTGGAAATGTTCAAAGCTCTTTTGTAACACTTGAATCTTTTGTACAAAGGTTTGAAACTGACACTACAAGTATTTTAAATATGCTTTGTTCATTTTTCCATAATTTTTTCGTGACATTTTTCGCGTTTCGAATAAATCCCTTTTGTCTTTGTAATACAATGTAATGGCCACATATTCTTGTAGTATATATTATTTCAGCTACATTCGACTGTAGGGTTTTAGAATTTTGTATTCTTATCAAAATCTTTCTGAAAAGAATTATTTTAAAATACTCTCAGTTTTTATAAACATTAAAATTCTCTACGTACTTTTTGCTAAAATCTTTATATTCTCAACGTTACCGTTATGCGAACAATTTTTTTTTATCAATTCGTAAAGAAAATAAATGTATTCTTTTGAAACACTATTTTTTTATAAGTAATATAATATTTATAAAAAGAAAATAAACAAAAATGATGTATTAATTATTTAAAAATACTTATACGTGCATTTACATAGAAGTTCAAACATTAAGATTACATTTAATTTATAAATTTCTTGTCTAATACAATTCCTTCATATTCAACGATGTGAAAATTCATTTTTCAATATTTTACTGATGTACCTATGTGTTTTAAATCTCGATAGAATTATACTTATGACATGAAATAATTATTGAAAAAATCTCGAATTTTCGAAATTTGAACGTCAGACCTCCCACTTCATTCAACACTAGACTCGCGCAATCTTAACCCTGACAATACGCAAATCAACCTATTAATCTTGTGATAAGCTCTTATACACAACGTTAATCCTTAAAATCCCATTCCTTTTATCCCGTCACCCCCTCACTGTATAGATACACACACAGACGCGCTGCACAGAGAAACCCTTTCATACCGTAATC
>JAPYZO010005452.1:0-19737 GCA_030522905.1 Torymus flavipes | reverse complement strand
GAGAGAGAGAGAGAGAGAGAGAGGGCTGTGAAGGTTTTACCCCGATGAGGATATAGGTATACGTGTATTGCATATTGATCTATCTCTATTTCGTAAGACGCTGGTGCGACACTACTGGTTTCCTCTTTTTTATTTTGGAGTTTTTTTTTCTCATTCGAGAGAGGAGAGAGAGAACAGGTATATCGACAGTTTCAATGCCACTTGCTGCCGCGCGCGCGAATATATATCTACTGTGTGATGTGTATCGATTGACGAAGAGCCTGCGCGCGCGATGATATGGTCATGATGAAATTGACGCGTGAGGATATAAAGTTGGCCAGCGGTTAATTCGCTTTCTTTCTTTTTGGTGTAGGTATTATGGACTTTTGTAATCTGCTGGCTAATCTATTGATCGAAAGCGCGTGCGAGTGGAGAGAGAGAAAGAGAGAGAGAAAGGTAATCGAATGTAGATTACACGTTTCGTAAGACGATGATGTACTCGTTTCTGTCATTCATCCCGAAGTCACAACGCGCAGGTATATATATATATATATATAGATACATATTGTACAGATGAGTTTATACCTACATAGTGTACGAGAAATATCACTTTATAATCTATGTAAGCGACGGGGGTATTGATTTTTAAATGCCTAGAACTATATTTCTCCCGGAATTTCGTGGAGCCGCCTCGCCGTGCAGGCCTCCGTATATATTTCATCAAATTGCGCACTCCTTTCGGGCCTGTATATCGGTCGTTCCGAAAGTTTCCGAATTTCCGGTTCTAAGGGAATTAATTTAGTTAATTCATTTCTATATTGTTACTTGCTCCGAAAACCTGTGCTCCGAATTTTTCCGAGTGATTCTGTTACTATCTTCCTTGTCATTTTTATGTTGAAAAATCAGTATAATCAGCACCGATCTCTGCCTTACCGACGCCATTTTTTCATTCAATTAATTCGTTTTTAAAGTTTTATTGAAAAAAGAGAAGATCTTCCGTGCCTTCATTTACACGATAGCTGTATCGAAAGAAATTTTTCTTTGCTATTTCATTAGTATTCTCCATAAATTTTTACGTTGAAAAATCATTATCGGTATTTCACGCACACACCTTCCCTTTAACCTCAAAGAGCCTTCCGCCTTCGCCCTCCCAGCAAGCTCTTGAGAATTTTTTTTTATCTCAATTGCACTGCTGGCACAGATTCGCGTATCGGTGAGCGGAGAGATATGGAATTCAAAATTTTCCAATTGACCGCGACGTAATGCGAGCTTTTGTCTCCTTCTTCTGCACGCGCGGTGTGTGTGTCCCTCAAGAAATTCTTTTGTGAGCCGTCGTGAAATTCTTCGGGCTTTTGTGCATCTGACGCACGCGCCAGTTTGTCCTTTTGTGCTTTCGCCAGGACGTGTAGATGAATGACTTTGTCACATAAATTGTCGTATTTGCGCGTTTCTTTTTTTTGTTCTTGTTTCATTCGCAAAGAGAAGAGGATTTACATTTTAATTGGTAGTCCGGAGCGGCGAAGTTTGCTTAGGAAAAGTCTCTTTGAAATTCCCGATTCGAGGAACTTGGAAAGCGCTTGGTTGACATTTCAATTTCCAGAAAAGTTGGATTAATAAAAGTATACTTTATAGGTTTGTAGGAACCATAAAAACTTGAAAAAACTTAAATTATACTTATACCTCGAACGTTCAAGCTTCAGAATAGTACGACAAGACAGGCAATTCAAAAACACAATTTTTGGCATTCAAACTACCCACTTATCAATGAATCTTCAACCCTAGGTACTCGTTACATTAAAAACAGCCATGTAACAGAGTAATTCTAAAATCAATATTTCTCATCAAGCAAAAAACCTAAATTACCAGCTCTCACCAAAGCCGCATCACGTCTACACACGCGCGCGCGACGACTGCAGTGCTCCGATAAATTCCAATCATTATAAAACATCGAGCAAACGTCAGGCCGAATGAAAAAAATTTTTACTTACAGATCGCTGCTCCTGCGCATTTTTCCTTAATTTTATGATTCACGACGTGCCGTAAAACCGCGCGATAACGTCGGCACAAGCATTGAATGGTTCGGCGGAAGTGTCGCTATATACTCGCCCGGATGAAATGAAGAAAGTTTGGTGAAAAGTGAAAAGTTGCAGCTCTTCGCTCTTATATTTGACAAATATACGGTTTGCAAGCTCGAGCTGTCGAGATGTCGCGGAGTGAAAGTTCGTGTACGTTTTGTATAGCTACTTTTGATGTTGTGTGCCTGCGTTTTGTGCGAAAGTCTTTATTGGTTGAGGAAGGTTTAGGATTCACGAAAAATGTAAGCGGAATTAAATTTTTGGAAAAATTTACGAAGGATTGTTTGATTTTGACGTTTGCAACTTGAAGGATTTATTTTATCGAAAATTTGAGCGAGGGTTCAGTCTATATTTCACTTCCTTTATACACCGTTGAAATAAAAAATTCTCCGCGTCTCCTTTAATTTTTCTTCCAACCAAAGTCTACTTAATCCGGAAAATTGTACTTACGAGACGGTTTAATTGCTCTAATGGATATCTTATAGAATCTTAGAATTTTCATTATCTCCGCAACGGAAGTGATTCTTTGCTCCTCTACTCCCATCTAGAGTCGACTTCCAGCTCATTTGTCAAGAGCTGCGCGTAAAATGAGCGTTGACCTTAACTTGATTATCTTTAAAAATCCAACAGCTCGTAGAGTCTTCATTAGTCGAGTAACTGTGCTTTGTTGCTACTCTAATGAAAGGCAATAGTCGCTAAACATCCTTTCGATAAAAGAAGGATACAATCATCGGGACCCTCTATAAATAAGAATAACGTTCACGTGGGTCGAAATTGCACTCATTTATCTCGCTGAATGGAACTTCAGTTTTATTCGACGTTTATGCCTTTTTTTCTTTCTCTCGTTTTCAAGACACGGTACAAATAGCAGCGGTACATATCTCGTGAACTTGTAATAATTGCATGCAAATGTGTGGATAATACGTTAGAACAATATCATGTTATTGTTTTTATTAAAGAATTATTTCTGCACTATCGATTGTTTTGAAAAACCTTTATTAAATGTTCAAATGGTTCGAGAATAACTAGAGTAATTGATTTTATTTTCCCTTTCATCTTACATGCCACTTCCACTATATCTCAGTCATCACATTCCAATCGCGTTCGATTCGTTCTCTAGAATATGTATGGTATTTATCGTAATGCGTAACTGTATCCTGCATTTTAGCGCCTTTTAGCACCGGGCTATTATACTTTGGTTAATAGCCATGGCGTTCATACTCATCATCAGCTAAAGATGCGACCTACCGCTTAAACATTCATCATAGTATAATAATAATTTTGTTCACATCTAATCATTCTCATTCTTGATTTTCACGAACTACTTTATTCATTCGCCGTCATGAATAAGGAACCATCCCAATAATTTTTTCACCCAGCGCTTTTGCAATCTCCCATTCAGAATCATTAAATTCAATAATTAACTAACTATAAGAATTTTACACCATTCCTCAAAGTACCTCTAGAGAATATCTCCCCACCTCGTCACATCATCCCACTCCGATTTTCCAAAAAAAAGAAACCAACCCCACCCCCACGCCCGCAAGTACACGTTGTATCCACGCACGCACAACGTCGCAGACAGCCCGTCGTCCCTTTGCGCGCGCGCAAAAGCGAAAGTGAGAGGGAGGGGGCCGCGAGTTGGGGGATATAGGATAGACATCGCACGCACGCATCGCACCCCGGGGCGCGCCGCTCCGCTCGGCTATATAGTCCTCGGCGACGACTGCGGCGGGCAGGAGGGAATCGATCGTAGGTCGCTCTCTTCTCACTCACTCTCTTTCTGTCTGTGTCTCTGTGTCTTTTCCTGTGTATATATGTGTGTTTTGTATTGATCGAGGGCTCGGTGTGATCTCTATATAGTTTTTTTCTCGCTCATATGGCTGCGAGAGGAGAAGGTCCTATGGGGGCCAGTGGTGAAGGTATCCTCGTAGGACCTTCCTTCGTAGGCAGTGGTAAGCTATCTCCGCGGGGGGCAGTGTGAACAGCATCGATCTTCTTTTGTATATATACTGCTATTTTCCATCTATGGATGTGTGTATATTTGTAACATTTTTTTTCCGGGAGCCGTGGCTATTTGTGCGCGCGCGCCTTCGATTTCCGGGTGATTTCGTCATATATGTATACAGAACGTGTGGGAGCGAGGTCTGATCCGGTGTCGCGCGTAATTGAAGGATACGGGTCTTGTAGTATTTATATTATACACCTAATACACTGGTGCTTGCAGGTTATATTGTGAATTTTATAAAAATCAAACACGTCGCGTGGAGTTTTATTGTACCTGTTTCTTTAAATAAATTATTACATGAAAATTTTAATAAGACGTACTATCATACGTTCTCTCCTAGCTATACCGTATAATCTCCCCTAAACTAATGTCCATCAATATCGCTGCTCCCTTCTATACATCACGCCCTTCCTGTATTAGCATCCCAGAGCCGCCTCATTTTTCCGCAGCTCCCCCACAGCAAGGATATGCTTCTCTCTTTCTCTACTTCGAGATCTGTACCTTTATCGAATTCCGTCCTACTCTCTCATTCTCTCTCCTCGAACGAGATTCGTGTCCCTTTGCCGCGGCGCGATATTGGATATTTCCCTTTTGTCTCTCGCCTCCGGTTACGAAATGGAATCGCTGGCTTGTTTGATGTAATAGCTGAACGTGTGTGTCTGTTATTGGCTTGTTGTGTGTAACTTTTATTATCGAATGTAATCCTTTACTCTGCGCGTTGTTGTTGTTGTTGTGCTGTTATCCGTGTGCGTTGTGTGTCATATCGTTCCTCTCTGTGGCTTTTCTGATATTCGTACTGTTTACTTACTCTTCCTTCATTTGTTATGAAAATATCGAACGTCTGCCCGATAAATCTCGCCGCGAGGATCGATTCGCACCTGCTGATAGTATTATGATGAAAAATTCTTGCGCGTTAAATATGAATATACTGTCGGTGTCTATTATCGCGAACGTAACGCACGTATCTACGGTATATCCCAGTTCTCCTGGGAGCTAAGTGATTAGGATTAATATTTAGGAATCGCGAGGTTATTAAATTTCTCGTTTCCATCGCCAATTAGTCGCGCGCGATAATGTTGATTTGTGCACATGTACACACAGTGTTCAACTTTTGTGTTATAAAATAGAGATAAAAGTTTCGGTAAACACATTCGCGAAGTTGTAACTAATTACAATTCCGGCGCTCGGCATTTGCCTGCGTAGTCGCATTATAAGGGCTAAGTAATTGACGCTCGCTAGCTAGCTAGCAACCTTGTTACGCTAACTTCGTCAATTATTAACGTTATTAATCCAATTCGTTGTATATACTCACACAGCGTCTTTTTTTTCTTTTTCCTCGAATTAGAATCCGCTCGAGCAGAGGCGTATAGGCGTCCGGTAATTGATTTTTCATTAAATTTGACTATAAGCTCTCATCTAAAGTCGTCGTTTGTACTCTGATGAAATGGAGTAGACAGGTCAATAGGCTTTGTTATATGTATATTCCATTCCGGCTAAATTAACTTTTTTTTTTAGATTCATTCGTGAAGCAAATTAAATTTTCATTCCACGAACAGAAAGCAATAGAAAGAGATGCTTTAGGAGAAAATGAAGTATTCACGATGGCTTTTACGATTAGAATAATAATTGAATACCTCCTTTCAAATAGGGTCATTTATTGTTTTGAAAATAAAAAATTAGATCCTCGTATTTGATCTAATAACGTATGCATCCTGAAAATTCATTTACCTTTGTAACACAATCAATGAATTTCAGACTTTCCAAGTATTTAAAGGACCTTTTGTAACGTCAAAGACTATTCATACTATCAAACGAACCAGAAGTTGGCGCTCGGAAAATCGTGATACCTCCAATTTCATTCTTACATTTTCCGAACTCTTCATTTGATCTCTCGAATTTAATAAAGATTCCGATTCGTAAAACATTTCTTCCTCGAACTCCAACACAAGAAATATATAATTGTTTTAGAAAATTCAAATAAGCTTTTATCCAAGAAAATTAAATAGAAAAAGTTTTTTCTCGTTTAAAAGTTGCTTTTCTGTCGTTTATCATAGAACGTAAAAACATTTTTCATCTCACGATTTTAAATAAATAACCAATCATAAGTTACACAGAACCCCTACCCATTATACCACCACCTTACACACAGCACAACAACTATACCCTCGGCGTGAAGAAAATCCCCGATAAACAGATCGTTAATCAGGCCAATAGTAGCCGGCCGCTATTACAGCGCGCGCGCCGCTGACCTACAGAAAAGCTCCGCGAGAGCTTCAAGTCACACACTCCGTCGTCGCAGGTGTAACAGCAGCAGCTTTTAATTATAAGAAGAAGAGACCGGTGTATTTTTAGCGCACGTATTTCTTTTTTTATTTCTTTGACGACGCTGCTGCGATATATAAACTTAAGTAGTGAAAACATCTCCGAAGAAGGAACCGAGGCATTGATTCGCGGATAAATAGAGCAAGCCGAGAGAGAGAGAGAACGAGACAGCGGTAGCTCTAAGGTGGATTGAATTCTGCATAAGGTAGATAACACGCGGACGTATAGATCTCTCGTGACTGTGTGTATTGACATGTATGGAAAGGTCTGTTTTGTGACTCGTTTTTGTTTTTTTCGTGCGGAGAGGAGCAGGGAACAGGAAGTGTGGGAGGTTATATAGGTAGGCGTTCGGAAGGCTGCGATGAGTGAGTAATACTTACAGTCCGAGTAGAGGAAGAGAGATTTCGATGTTTTACGATGCTTATTTATAGGATGTTTGGAAAATTCTTCAACATCGTGGATTATGATTACACCGTTATGATTCCGTTTGAGAATATTACCTACGTCAGCTCGATGCTCCTCTTTGCCCGTGATAAACATTAACGCGTTATACTTATAATATTTTCAGCAGGATTTTCCAGGAGCACAAATTGGACGTATTTTTTTGTCGCCGCGCATAATCGCATTAATTTCGTCGTGCGTTTGCTCGCCTTAACCTAGTTGCATGCGAGAGTTATTCTTTTTCTTTTTTCTTATATTTTAATCCTGGTGTATTTTGCGAGCAGCTTTAGAGAAGCTTTCTCAAATTTAAAATCGAGAGTGATGCGTAGAATATTGATAAGATCTGATGATGCGGTCGCGATGCCAAAAAGAGCAAACATGCGCCACTCTCCTTCCGAAATTGCAGCCATTGTTTAAGTAGTAGTGATTTGTTTTTTCTTCGTGAAATGAAAATACATCGATTGCCTCAAGAATCGTATATATTTAAAATACCTATTTCGCAGATATCCTCTCGCCATTGCTCCAACCTTATATAAAAACATCGTGTACGTACCTATTTCCTCCTCAAACCACCACAAAGTCACTATTATAGCTACTATACTCGAATCTCAAACATTCACAGTGCAGAGAGACAGCACACCGTGCCATCAAAAACCAGCCACCCACCTTGTTACCTCCCCCTACCACAGGCACACACAGAAACATTTCGTTACAGTACTGTATACATATAACAAGAGCGGGATACACACGCCCGGCGGCGGGCGGCTGCCGCCTTGGGATCGATACCTAAGCCCCTCGGCGAGCGCGCCGGCGTAAGTGCTGCTGCCGAAATTCGATTGTAGGCCGCCGGTGCGGTGTGCTTCCGAGCGCGTGAATGGAGAGGAGTTAGCTTCCGTGGGGATGTGGAGGAGTCGCTGGAAAACTGTTTTTACGGGGTGTTGGTTTGTTATAAAGTTGTGATGTAGTATCCTGCCGGTGTATTTTTTCTCTGTGTAACGTAGAACTGTATAGTCGGTATTTTCTGAAAGAGTTCTGGACAGGGTGAAAGTCTCTGTACGTTGTAGAGTACGTTTAGATTCTATAGGCAATTCTAACGGAAAATTCGTTTGTGTACTTTCATGCGGTTTCGATGCTTTATAAAATATTTGTTCTACTTTGTACAACCCTTGTCTAATTCTTCTTGCAAGCAATAATCTTACATTAATACTACGCATTATAAAGTCAGATTAAAGGCAGCGATCCCGAATAAATTCTTAACTTATAATCCAAAATTCAGAGCTTTATAAAAAAACTTTACTTTGAATTATAAATTCCTGCTGACGCAAGCATCAAGCGGACACGTGCCAACGCGAACTTTCTCCCCGCCAGACCCACGCGGTTATATATACGCCTCAAAAAAATACCCCCTCTAAAAAAAGCATTCCGGTAGTCCGCACTTTTATCAAAATCCCAGTACACCTTAATATTCCACGCCCGCGCGGAACGCAATTTCGCCTGGGTTATATTCAGCTGGCCGCGAGTGATCCTCAAACTTTCATGCCGAAATGTAAATTAGTTTTTTTCTTGGACTTTGTTTTTTATATACTTATATCCGTCAGATTAACACCTTATGGTTGGGGTTGGGCGCAGAGAGAATAAAATGTATATAATTAGTCTTGACTTTAGGTGGCCGCTATACTTTTGTTTTTATCGGTTTTCCGCCGACGCGCGAATTGTTTGCAGTTCATTATGAGATGGGGATCGCGGCGGTCGTCAATTGTTGCCACGTTAAAATTAAAATTTACCTGTTTTTAACTAGTTTATAATAGGATTTAGAACTTTCGTTAGGTAGCCGCGAAAATTTATTATTATAAATAAAAGTTAAAGTAGTTTACATTGTTGAACATATTTAGAAAATCGAAATGAGTCAGGCGCAGACGTGTATGTGCAGAGTGCCTAATTATTAGGTCAATATCGAATAGGTTAATGACTTACAGCCACGTTTTCGCAGCGCGAAATTGAGAAGTTTTGTGACGAAAATCCGATTCTTACCAGAAAAGAACTGGGTAAGGGTTGATAAGAGGTTATAAATCTAACAGTATATTCTATTAAATTACTTCGCAAATAATCAATCCAATCAAAACTATTCTCTTTGTATAAACCACCGCACTATATCCCAATGTTCCTTCCTATCTAAATAATTTCCGCCAACTTAATCCAATTTATAATCCAGCTTCCTCACCTGATTCTCCAACACCGGAATCATCCGAACTCAAATCTCAAGTGAACCTCGCGCCTCCTGAACTTCGCCTACTTCTTCTTGCCATTCAGCATCTTGCAAACCTCCCCTCGATCTTCACCCCATTACCGAAATATCTCGCGAACTCCCCGAAATCGGGTCACCCTCCGATCACTGCTTCTCTCTCTATACTCCCCTCGTATTCGTTTCCAAAGAACAAGTGCAACGACACATGACGGCCGCACCGGCTGCGATCGATTGTCCCCTCGTCCCCCTTTTGTTCCTCTCTCACTCTTTCATACACAGAGTCCCCCTCCCGCCGAATTTGGTTTATTAAAAAGTTAACGTATGCGCCCGTGAACCGAGTTTGTTGCGGCGGAGTTTTTCTGATTCGATTTTTATACACACAGGGTTAAAGGAGCGAAAATAGGTAATCGACCGCGGAACCGACGAATATTGGCTTCGTTATTTATAAGGGGTATATTTAATGACGATGCGCGACGAGTGTTTGACGATGCGTACAGCATCACTGCATGTGGCGAATAATTATGCGATTTGCAGACCGGTTGTAAATTCAGGATTATGGCCGAGGGAGCGTCAGCGTGGTAATAATGAGCGCATAATTTAGCGGAATATGCATGCGCGCGGTTTTATATCGCGTGCCGTATAAATGACGCAGTATCTTTTTAACTTTTATAGCGTTTGTGTGAACAACGTTTTATACTTGAAACTTAATTAATTATCGAAAATCAATAAAAATTTCATCTCTCAAATATGGTAAACGAGAACAGATAAATCGGAAATTTTAAAGGCTCCAAAAAAATTGTTCAGAAACGAAAAAATCACGTCCTTTTATTATCACCCAAAGAGCTTTATATTTTTTCCTTTCTCAATCCTTCTTTCTTCCGCCTTTATTCCGATACTTTCCCATCGCTATTCCCACTTATTTCTCTCAAAAGCTCCCACAATCGCACCTCCAAACCGTTTCTACACTTCTCCCTACATACGTAATCCCGTTCACCTCCATAAGCCTCGGCGATTTTTCTCACCAATGGATCGCGTCGATGGGGTTGAATATTGGAGAGAGAGAGAGAGAGTCGCTGCAGTGCCGTCTTTTCCGCGAGGATCGATCGATATTCTTCTCGGGTTCTGGACGCGGGGGCGGCTGTCTGTGTGTGTATGCGTGGAAGCGATGAAGGCTATTCTCGCGGTGTTGGTGCGCGGTTTAGCTCTTTGACCTTTCGAGGGTGAAATTCAAACGTTCGCCATGTAGCGGAGAGTGTGCAGTGGCGCAGGCGAGATTTTTTCGAAAGGATTTAACCATATGTGACAAATCGTGATGTTGGGATTGAGAAAATGAACTTTTATTGCAATCTAAAGGTAATAAAAGTGTTTTATTTGACAAAGTTACATAGATTCTTTTTCAGTTTTTTTTTATTCGTTATGGTATTGGAAGGTTTTCAAGGATTAGATATAGTGAATATGGTTGATTTTTATAGTATTGATATCGTTAATAATGGAAAATTATGTGGCGATTTTTCATTTTTACTGCGCGAAATCTTTCGTAAAAATGTCCGAACTAAAAAATTATGATCAAAAGTGTGACACTGCAGTAACAGTAACTCATTTACTATTTACACGGCAAACCTCGTAAATTTCCTACTTTGTATACATTTACCGTATCCGTGACAGAAACTCGCTCAAAATAAAAATTCTTATACCGCGTTACCGTTAATTCATTCGCCGGGGCCGACGACTCTAAACACACGTCCGTAAATTATACCAACGAGCGATTTTTATCGCTTATGACATACCCCCTTTGCTCGCAATTGCGTAATTACGTCAGTGCAATGTAACAAGCCTTTATTGCACCCCACAATGCAACAGTATTCCTATAACACACCCGGCATCTCGGCTAATTGTAATGTATGTACCGCGATTTCGTAATATCAAGCGCCACCGCGTGGGTGGTTGTGCTGTATATATATATATATAACGTATGTATGCGTGGGCGCGACTGGATATGTATGTGTACCAAGTGAATTTACAGGCTAATGGAATTTCTTTTCGAATTTCTTTATTGTAGGCGATAATAGAGCGCTCCCGAGGAGTATATGCCCGAGGAGAGAAAGAGAGAGAGATGGTCTCTTTTTTAAGGTGAACAGAACACACACACACTTTACGTGTGGCGAAATTTAATATGAGTAATGGATTGTCGCGTGTTTGAGAGAGAAAGCGTATTGATCTATACTCGTAGTTGAATATATATAGTTTTTTTTCTTCTCCTTTTTTTCTTCTTTTTGAGATTACGAGTATGTAGAGTATATATTGGACGCGAATGCGATGTGACATGGGATGTGATCGATATATTTTAATTATCAGTACTTTTTTTAATATATCTATATATTATTTGCACAATTTTAATTAATATATCTATGGCATCGTGATGTAAGTATGAAAGAAATATCGTAAGAAGCATGTTAGCTACCTTTATTAAACTATATCCTCACACGCAGTTACCTTTTAATAGCAAACGAAAGTTTCGAAAGGCTATTTTTCAATATTCAACCGCAAAAAGTGCCAGTCTGTCCGATGAAATTGGCATTTCAAAATAATCGATACCAGTTAGCTTCCATTCACTCAGCCAACGATGTTGTCGTTGTACTCTCTACATCCCAATATCCACTTCACACATACACAAACACACACATTCGAAAACTGAAAAAGCAAAATTTCAATCCACATCACATTTTCCCTCTCTCGTCCGGGCGCATCGAAAAACGCTTGGCCGCCGTCGGATTAACGAGCGCGAATCCCCTAAGGCGATTACACACCGCGTTGTCGTGCATGATATATACGTATACATATGCGCGTACTGACCGCGACGTGTGTGTGCGGCTGGCAACGAATCAACCCCGGAAGGCTCGTGCCTTTTTTTTGGCCTCTCGTATCGATTAAGATAAGAGCCGCGCGGGCGCGCGTGCGTCAACTCCTTGCGCCGGGTGTCGCAGTGTTTTTTTGGTATTGGCTCAAAGTATTTTTGGGGATTAGCTTTCGTTTAGTTCAGTTTTTAGCTGTACTTTTTGTTTTTGGTGTTGTCCTGTCTGTAGATACGATTTTCATTATTTCACCATACTATTTGTCTCTTCTTTTTCTATGTAAAGACTTTTTTATATGTATTTCATAGATGTCTTATGCATGTGAGTATTTACTTTAATAAAATAACTACTAATTTAAGCTCAAAATCACAACTTCTTAATCAAATTATAACTAAACACATATATTTTCTCTCATCTCAAAGCGATAAAAAGGCAAACTTCTCTTTCAATGCACAACTCACATTAAAAAAGAAACTTTGTTAATGTATGGTCATCTTCACTTCTCGACTATACATATAGAGAATCGTCTCTGTTCTCCTAGCTCGCATAAGAATGTTCGTCCTAACGCACTATTATTCCCGTAGGAACTTAGAGCCGTAGATAGCGTAAAAGTAGAAAAGTCGGTGCGAAATCTCGAGCAAAAGAGTGATAGAGAGAAAGAGATAGAGAAAAAGTAAGGCAATCCACTTCGATCGTAACACAGAAAAAAATTCTTATTTGAATCTAACTAATAATCGGCCGTATGATATATCTATACGACGTGATATAGCTGGGCAGACCGTGGAATTTTTTATATCCCGAGTAAACAAATATTGCTTAATTTAATTGATTTTTGTCTGGCTTGCGGTATGAGCGATAATTATTATATTGGAAAAAGCTTTTCAGTTAATTGAGTTGAGAGGATGTTATGAATCTCTCTTTGTTTGAAGGTTTTCCTATTCGCGCAGGCTTATTGCAAAAAGTCTACGAAAACGTGCTGAAATTCAAATTATTTTGTTAAGTTGTGCAGTAAAATTTAATTTGCTCGTTAATTTTAATTTACGCATTGTTTAGCGTATATTGCATGTAAATTAATTTAAAATATAATTATAATTATATACATTAAATATATGATTAAATTTATTCAAAGATAAAAACTGTACCGTAAAATGTTAATATTACTCAATCCTTTATTAATTAATAAAATAAGAGAAATTCTCATAGTTGAAACAATTTTTTCTATATTTTCAACTGCTTTGAAATTATTTATACGACGAGCTTTAAAAATGTGCACTTTCTGCCAGAGAAACATTCAACGACGGCAGTTAAAGTTTGCAAGTGTCTGGCGTATACGGCCTGTAACTACTTGCAACAGGGATTGGTTCTCCTAACAGAATTTCATTCTGAACGCATGTATCTGTTTCCAATCCCAAGTGAAATAACTGAACGGGTCGTGTAAATACATGATACCTACATTTGCAAAATTAATTTTGTGTTTGTCAATGTTTGTTGTTTTTCACATTGTACTTAATCCTGAGTAATTATTTAAATACTTCAGAATATATTTCTAGAAAACGTATTTTTCCAACATAATATTCTTTGGGATAATAAAATGTCCACTGAAGCAAATAATAAAGTAGAGTTGAGATAAGATAAGATTTGCATATAAAGTGTATTTTTAAATTAATATCGTTTGTTAAAAGCTTTTTGTAACAAAACTCTTATATTTAAAATTTTTGAAGAAAATTTCTGCTATAGTGTCGTGTATCGATTAGTTAAGTATAGAATAAAAGTTAAAGGCAATATAACTTCTATTTACAAACTTTTAACTATGAGAATTATCTTCTTATCTAAACCTAACAACGAATCACATTAAACTGCTAACCTTGGCTAGATTCAATCAAAGTTTGTTTTCTGTGTATCGATGAAACCTGTTTACAACACTTGCACATTAATCCTAACGCAGCGAATCTATGTTCTCTTGCAGAGGCCTCCGCACCAGGGTAGCTCTTAGAGGATGCACAAGCTAGCCAAGGGCCTGAAAAAGAAGAAAAAGCAGAAGAAGGGCAAGAAGGGCGAAGACGACGAGGAGTTCGAACCTGAGGAGCTCGAGCGTTACAGACGCGAGCGGGCAGAGGCCCAGCAGAAGCAAGAGGAGGCAAGCGGTGAGCAGGGCGCCGCTGCCGGCAGTGACGAGTGGAAAAAGTTCGCGGCGCTCACCTCAGGCGTCGACTCGATCCTCAAGAAGACACAGGACGACCTCGATCGCATCAAGTCAACCTCATTCTTCCAGCGCAAAGCACCCGAACCCGAGCCCGATCCAGAGGACAATCCTGAAGTTCAGGCCAAGAAGCAGGAGTTAGCCAGGAAGTACGTTGGTTTCGACAAGGACGGTAATCCTATCGAATTAAAAGAGGAGGAGCATGAGGAGAAAGACAAGTCGTTAAAGGTAACTGAGGACGGCTTTGTCGAGGTACCCGACGACGAGGAGGAACATGAAGATTCAGCCGAGGAGGATATCTTCGATACCACATATCTCGATGTGCTCGAGAATATCGATGTACAATTAGCTTACATTCCAGACAGCCCGACAGAAGAAGAATTAGGTGACGATCCATTCGATACCAGTAACGCTGACAAGGTACTCAAAACTGTAGACAAGGCCGGTAAGAAGCTTGTTAGCTTAGGTAATGCCGTTGAGGTGCTCTCAGGTAGGGTCGACTACGTGAGTACCTGTAAAATCGGCAGAAACCGACCTAGACCAAAGAATCAAGATCTCCTCCTAGGTGACGATGAAGAGTTACCTCCTGTATACGACAATCTAGAAGCAGCTAGTGAGCCTGTGGAAGTAGAAAAGTCTTTACTCGACGACGATTGTGATTTACCTGACATTCCAATTGACCTGACCCAACTCCCGCCAGTATTAACACGACCGGTGACGCCAGCAAATGCTGAAAATAATCATAACGACGAAAACAAACCTTTGGATATTTCTGAATTTGAGTTCTTAAAGGATAAAACTATATTAGATGAGATACCTGTTTTAGATGACGAGGAATTCGACCTAAACGCTCCAGCAGAACCAGTTGTTCTAGAGGAAGCCGACGATCCGTTTGCGGAGAAGCACCCGGAGAATATCGAAGTTCAAGACGATCTTGCAGAAGTTTCCTTTGAAGCTGCTACCTTCGTCAACGAAGAAGATCCATTCGACACTACTATCGCTGATAATATCCTACCTGGAAAGACAGAACTAAAGGTAATAGAAAAGGAGTTAGAGGACTTGCCGGTATCTGAAGTCTCTATCTCTCTGACCGATCCTTGCGGATTACACCGCGATTACGAGACTGGACTACTAAAGGGGAAAACTAGTACTTTAACCGTTGCTAAGAAGGATCTTCTAGGTGGGTCGGTAACAGACCTTAGTCAATTAGCGGATCAACCTATCAAACCAGTAGAGGAGCTTACGTATGTAGATCCATTCGACACATCTGCCATCCAGGAGGTACCTCCGGGTCAAACCGAACTAAAGTTCTTAGAAGAGGAGCTTTTAGGTGAAACTAAGAAAACCCTTGAAGACCTTGACGACGACGACTTCGATCCGAGAGCGGGAGAAACTCCGTCGGCTCCTGCAACACCGAAGAAACCTCCACCTCCTCGACCTCCACCAGTCGGTGGTCCACAACCTCCAAAACCTCCAACAGAGGTGAGGTTCGAAGTTAGAGACGAGGACTTTGAAGTACAAGCACAGACAGTAAACAAAACAAGAAAGCCTTCAAGACCGGAGGCTCTTGACATATCGCCGAAGGTCGTCGCCTTTGAACTACCGAGTCCCAAACCGGATCTTCTAGCTTCTGGTGAAGAGGAGAAGAGTTTACCAGGGAAGCCTCTAACGCCATATTACCCCCAGAGGTCGTTAGAAGAAGATCTTCCATCTAGAGACGAACAAGACGAGGTTGAGGTTGATCCTTTCGACACCAGCTTCGTAGCGAAAAACGCGCCCGGGAAGACAGAGCTCAAGCTCATCGAATCTGAACTTCTAAAGGAGGAACCAACTGGTATTCCCCATAGCTTGAGTGACCACGACTTTGACCCCAGAGCCGGACAGGCACCACCTCAGAACCGTAGACAAAGTGATTTTGGAACAGTTACTGGAAGGCCCAACATCGTCAAAAGTTCTGAGGTCATCGAGTCATTAGTCAACAAGAGAAGGGCTCTCGACAAGAGACAGGACAGCATCTTAGACTCTGAAGTCGGAGTCACCACCGAGACCTTAGCGCCAAACGTCAAGCCTGCGACGATCGAAGAGGAGATCGAGCAGTCGTACAAAGATCCCTTCGACACCTCGCACGCGGAGGTCATTGCTCCCGGCAAGGCGGAGTTAAAGTTGCTGGAGCGCGAGTTGAGCGAGGTACCCGAACCTGCACCTATCAAGCAGCATCCGGTAATTGAACAAGTGATTAAGAAGCGAGTGGTAGAGGAGGATCCCGACTTTGATCCTAGGGCGGGCGAGCCGAAGCAGGATATTCTGTGTCTGGACGCTCCAGACGCACCCACTGACAAAGTCCTCACTCCGATTCAAGGTACGGACGTGCCCGAAGAGGACGTTGATCCCTTTGACACAAGTTTCGCTAGCATTGATCCCGGGAAAACTGAACTGAAGTTACTCGAATCCGAGCTGATTAATAAGTAAACGTCTTCAATTGCGAATCCCTTTGTCTTCTCAACCTCATCGTCAGTGTTTTCGTCGGTGTATTTTCTTGCGAACTAAGCAAAAAAAGAGACATGGATTCCAAAGGCGGAAATCCGTTCCTGATGGACGACTACCCGGCCGAGCCAACTTCGGCCGCCGCGTCGAACCCCTTCCTGCAAGACTTCGGGGATCCAGCAGCTGACGCTGCGCCCGCGGACGTCAATCCGTTCTTCAGCTTCGGTGCGGCTGACCAGTCGTATCAGCCCGCCGCGGAGCAGATGTACCAACCGCCCGGGGACTCGACGAACCCGTTCGCCTCCTTCGGCGTGGAGGCCGCCGCCGTGCCCGAGCCTGAGACCAATGTCTTCAGCAGCCCGGAGACGGCGGCGGTACCACCCGCGATGCCCAACATCTTCGACGAGCCTCTTGTGGATACAGCGGTGGACCCGGTACCACAGATGATCTCGCCGCCACAGCAGGCCACGCCGCCGGTACAGCCTTCACCAGTGACCTCACCTCCAAACAAACCTACTAGGCCACCGCCACCGCGACCTGGTCCACCACCCGCGCCACCGCGGAACACGAAGGACCTGATCCTGTCGGTGACCGGAACTATGGACGAGACCTCGATCCAGATGCTGGACCGGCTGCAGGCGACACGCACGCCGAGTCCAACGCTGATGCACTCACCCTCGCCGACGCCGGAGCACAGCTTCGCCGATTTCCTCGACGTAGACGGCAGCGTGCCAGATCTTGTGCACGACGCTAGCGACAGTACGCCAGCAGTACCAGATGCTCCGCAGGCTGACCAGGACATCCTAGGCCTGTTTGACGCGCCGCCGCCGTCGCAGCAGCAGCAGCCAGTGGCTGAAGCGACCGATGCCTTCAGCGCCGATGCCTTCAGCGCCGATAGTTTCGGTGCTGATGCCTTCGGCGCTGAAGCCATTGATGAGGTGGTCGCGCCGGAACAGGCCCAGGAGAACAGTGGCGCGCCGCTGCCAACGTCGACGCCGTCGGATAACCCGTTCTCCGACGCCGGCATACCACCGGCGGTAGAGGTGGTGCAGCCACAATACGAGACTCCTCTCGTCCAGACAAATAAGAGGCCTTCGCTCGCCAGCACTGGATCACCCGTGGCTGGTGAGCATGCTTTTTATAACCCGTACTTCAGAGGTAAAGCTCATTCACTCACTTGTTTCATTATTGGTGTCTGTGATGTGTGTTTTATTGTGTATTTCGTATAGAGTATCTTTCAAAGAAGTAGATATCTTAATCTATATAAGTTGTTTAAATGCTGGAAACTTTTCTGAAAACTTTCAATTTGTTTAACTAAGAATTGTGAAATTAAATTTCAAAACTATTTTACTCTAAAGTAGTATAACTGATGTGTATACAATGTCAAGTATAAACGTAAAGATCTGATTTTTAAATCATATTGAAGGTATTACGCTTAGAACTTATATTAAAACAAAATGTGCATGATTAACTTACAATAAGCATGGCTTTAATTGCTACAGAAAAGTAATTGAAAAAGTAAATATACTTATAAGATTTAATAATAATACTACGTCTATTCTATGTAGTTAGAGTACTTTTGTAAAAGAAATGTTGTTACAATAGTATACATTTAATATTAGTAAAGAAAAACTTTAATAGTCTCAGAACAGAAACTTTTACAATAATTGATTTGTATAAATTTCTCTGATACGTTCACTTATACTTTATTTATATTTTCGACTCTTAAAAATCGATTCTATACAAGAACCACAATATAATATTCGAACAATGCTTAATCCACGCACATACATTCACAAGCAAACTCATGCCCATTTTGCACATCACTTACACCACTTCTACGTCATCGTACTAATTCCTCCGTGAATCTCCAGAGATGCGCCAACCACCGGCGGTACCCGCACGAGGGACCTCGAAACCGTCGTCTCCACCGTCGGCACAAGAACAACAACCACGGCCACCGCCACCACCAAAGCCAGAACCGCCTCAGCAACTGCAGCAACAGGTATCGCCACCACAGCCAGAGCCAGTAGCTGCGGCGAGTCTGTTCGGTGATGTGTCAGCAAACGGCGCTCCTTCCGGTTTCTTCGCCCAGTCGGCCTCGACCACGCCGATCGCGCCAACCAGCTCGGCATTCGCGGATTTGCTCGGCGATTTTGGTGGCGTCGCGGCCCACGATGTGCCACCCACGAGTCCAGCCGCCGGCATGGAGTACCCGTCGTCTGCATTTGGGTGAGTTGGTGATTGCTTATGTAGGTGTGTGTATTCTTTTGGTTGGAGAGAAATGTGGAAAGGAAAATAATGGGGATGCTGAAAGGCTTTTCCGCGACCGTGAATCTAACAAAGCCTAGTAGGATAGGATGATTATATCTACTTACCAAAAGCCTTTCATATTTGTTTCCTTTTTCTGACATTTATATTAGACTCTGCAGAAAAGTATATAGTGGATAGATGGTTTAAAAGCATATTTATTAATCCTTATGCAAGTACTTTATAAGGAGGAGTTAAGAAAGCTCAACATTTTCTAAACCTTTTGAAAAGGTCATCAGTTTTTTCGAATCACAAAGTAAAATATGTCAGGGACGCATAAGTTAGCTTAATCTTCTGTAAATTCGATTTTACAAAAGAAAATTTAACCCTAAATAAGTCATTCAGAAGATTCATTGAATAAAAAAAGCATTAGTCTTGCTATACCTAGCTCTTACTACTTGTTCCATTCTTCTTTCCACATTCGTGAAATCTTTTTCTCTTTTTACATTTTTATCCTCTCTTTTCAAACGAAGATAATATTCCTATTCTCTAAAAAAATAAAAACTTTTTCATACATCATTCCTCACACAAATAAACATAAATATCATTTTGCTCCAGAACGAACGAGATGGATGGCGGCTTTGGCGCACCAGCGCAGCAAGTCCGTGACACGGGCGACGCCTTCGACGCGTTCGCTTCCAAGTTCGACAAGGCAGCGGAGCCGGACGCCGGTACCGGCGATCCCTTCTTCGATCCGTTTACCGGCGGCGGCGCGCCCGGCCAGACCGCCATGGATACCTCCAGCGACGGTGAGTTATATATTATCTCGCATGGGCTTCGATTTTGTCATATTCTGATGCGGCTTGATATGAAGGGTCGAG